>BLKR01015234.1:0-52500 GCA_011170035.1 Teleogryllus occipitalis | reverse complement strand
CGTTATGCACCGGAACGTTTCCAGACATTTTCAAAAAAGCTAAAATTAAGCCGCTCTTCAAAAAAGGCAACAAAAATGAAATTCAGAATTATCGGCCCATTTCTCTTCTATCAGTTTTTTCAAAAAAATTAGACTTTTTTTTTTTTTTTTTTTTTTTTAACGTACGAATGAAAACCTTTCTCAGTAAACACAGCGCAAATCAAAATCAACGGAAACAGCCATATTTTCTTTTCTTAAAGATGTCGCCTCATCATTGGATCAAAACGAAGCACCTATTGGATTATTTTTATATCTCCCAAAAGCTTTTGACGTCACTGATCATGACATTTTACTTTCAAAATTACCTTCATATGGAATCCGTGGTATTGCTCTTGATTGGTTATGTTCGTACCTTAAACAACGATCTCAGAGAGTGGAAATACCTTACTGGAATGATGGAACATGTACACACCTTTCCGACTCTTTGCCAATTGCAGGTGGAGTTCCTCAACGATCGATTTTAGGCCCTAATCTGTTCTTATTTTACGTAAATGATATGCCCTCGACGATTCGAAACGGAAGAACAGTTCTCTTTGCGGATGATACGAACATTCTTTGCAATAAAGAAACCGTAAATAGTACAATATCAGATGTTTCAAATTGATTCCGAAATAAATTAATAGTAAATGAAAAGAAAACAGTTTTAAGGCAGTTTTCCATTTCAAATAAACAATTCTATGCCTCATTGAAAATGAACGGTGGACCATTGACTGATCTTAAAGCAATAACATTTTTAGGTCTTTCAATTCAGTCAATCCTTAAATGGAACGTCCATTTAAATGAATTGAACACAAAATTAAGTTCATTATGCTACGCGTTTAGAATTCTTTCAAATTCAGTCAGCCTTCATACAGCTCGTTGTGTTTATTTCGCAACTGTTCATTCCCGCCTGAGATATGGCATAATATTCTGGGGAAATACATCTTATAGCTCCCAGACTTTTAGATTACAAAAAAGAATAGTACGAATAGTAACCAAGTCCCACCCATGTTATTGTTGTAAGCCTCTTCATTAATCTAGGAATTTTTCCATTACCTTGTTGATTTACGAATCTGTGTTTTTTTGTTGTCTTTGGTTTTTTTTTTTTTTGGTAATTCGATGCGTCGTTGTTGATGCAACGCGTCTCTTAATCCTTGTTCTGGAGTTGAGAGAGCTTGAGCGCTTTCTTCTGGAGTAATCCTCCGTTACTGAGTATACTATACTGAATAATTACTATATTTGTCAAGTCTCGTCACGTCGCAGTCAGTGCCTTTTATCCCTTCAGCCAGGGGCTGGACGCCGTTAGATCCCGGGGTTCCTGGACATCGTTTCTGCTGCATAACTGTTTCTATACAATTAGACTATACTCAGCATCACAAGGAAAGTAACATTGATTTTAACAGTGATATTTAATGTATTTATTTACCACCGGACTGTATAATTCTAAACAATATGTAACAAGTATTGTATCGCAGCTTCTGGGTCAATGACCCCTATCTCGATCAGGTTTTTCGTCCAGTTTCCCTAATCCATTGAGCAAATGCTGAGACGGCCCCTTGTTTTGCTTCTGAACATAAATGTAACTTCATTATCTGTACACGCCTTCTAGTATTCAATGGGAAATACAGTTATTCAAAATATCGTTTCAATGTCGCGGCAGGAAGTATTATTCCTTAACGAAGGACATAATGAATAAGAGCCCAAAATTTATTGATTTATTCTTGAAAATATATTTTATTACATGAGAGCGGTTCTTTATTATTAACTCAAAATTCGAGTAGTATAGGACTTAGTGTAGGGATCACAGAATTTTGAAAACTTGCACAGAATTCTCTTCTTCCCATAGCACGTCATACACTTTTTAAACGGTTTTTTGACGTTAAATAAATAAAAATGTCATTTTCTAAAAAGAAAGATAATCCATTCAATGTGTCTTGTTTAAAATGATCTCAAATCATTTTTTTACGCGCTTCAACGCAGAGAAAGATCATTGGCCACTTGCATTAGTCACAGACAACGTTCTTATAATAATCTCGACAATTGGAAATATATATTGAATCGACAATTTTTTTAATAATTGAAGATGTTTCCTCGCAGCCACCGTATTACCATTTTCTAAACTTTTTTTCCTTCCACAAAACGTGATGGTTGGCTCGTAAAAAGACCGATAACAAAACCCATTCTTGGGGAAAAGAAATATACAAATCTGATGAATATTCTGTGAGAAGATTTTGCGTCTTTTGAAGAATTTAGTCATTGGAGTTTTCAGTTAATGACCACAAAAATTAAAATTTATTCCGCAGATTATTATATATTATCTTTTTTCAATTTTCAGATTGTTCCTTTTTTCAGTACAATCTGAATGTCGAGAGCTGAGTTCTTTCTTTTGATTATTGTCAGTAAAAGTTTCTACAAGCAGAGCCATGACGTCTTTATAACTTGAATGTACGTCACTACCCAGCGGCCAGAATTGGGAAGGAAGAGGATATGGGTAGGGTTTAGGACACTTCACAGGGGTTGGACTAGCCCTTGTGAAGCAGCCAAACTCGTTTTGTTAGAACAAATTTCACATGAGATTCAACGGGAATCGAACCCGGACCTCAGGGGTGAAAGGCTAGCAACTTTGCTATGCGCCACGAGCAAGCTATTTTCGATAGTGATTTCAAAACTGCGTTATTCGACTTTGGTTTCAGAGTGAAAAACCATAGTCAAAACGAAGAAATTGTAAAGTTGTAGGAGTGCAAAATAGGTGGATGATTTATTACTACTTCCAGTGGCCGTTGAACCCACAAGCTGCGAAGAATGATCTGAACACGGCACAAAAATGGCTAGAGGATTCAGATTTAGAATTCGTGCTTTAGACGTTTGTATATGCCAGCCATATTGCCGCATTGTGGTAGCTTTGTCCTTAACAATCCAGAAAATCAAGACATATGTAATAAATCAAGAATAGCTTGTTCCATTTAAATTCCTTTATGCCCAACACTAGGAATAAACACATTGAAGCATTCTACTGGATCCCCGGTTTCCAAACTTTCTGGGGATAAAACGGCAAAAAATAAGAACCCTTATTGATACAGTAAACGTATCACTACAGCAATTTGGCATATTTGCAAAAGAAGCAAGTATTGTAGTGCAGATGGTCCTTTATTGCAGGAGACATTACTGCAAAATGTTCTAGCATGGAAAACCCATTAAATTTGGGTCCAAACTCTTGAGTTCTTATTCTGGATTCTCCTTTGAAATCAATGCATAATGTAGCAAGAGTGAATCACAAAAAACTGGATACGCCACTGGGTAGTAAAGTAGTAATGAATTTGCTAGAAAGTGGGGAGAATCCATCAAGTCTTTTGTTGGCTGGACAGAGAAACCAAGGGTTTCGAGCTACTGGGACAGTGAGAGAAGTGCGCCTAAAGAAATACACACTTAATGAAATGAAAAATGCAGATAAACTAGAGACGTAAATATGATTTCTAGTGTGAATGAAAAATTTGAAGACGACAAAGTAGTGTGCCTTGCTTTGAATTATGATCTCCCTCTACGACAAGAAAAGCAGTACAAAGTAAAAAAAGACATGTGCAAATATTACAGCCTGCTCTGATTTCGAACTACAATTCGCGTATGGGAGAAATAGATTTGTTGGGTAGTTTTATTTCCCAGTATAGACCAGTTATAAGATAAAAAATGATACTAGCTTATTCTTTGGAATTGTATAAACATTGAAGATTTGCTGAATGGAGAATGCATTGCATTATTTCTCAAAATGACAAGCTGGACCAGCTAGAATTCACAAGACAAATTGTTTCTAGAATGGTGGTGGACCCCTCAAAACCAATATTAGGACACTGAGGAAACGTTCCAAGCCAGGACCAAAGATATTGGAATAGTAGGATGCATGCTCCTAGTACAACAGATGCGAAAAAATACTATTTTGCTACCGGGAGCCTCATCAGTTCCGCACGTTCCTGCGCTATACAGTACACAAGGGAGAGGTTTCGAACAGTTCTGAACGGCTGTAGGTTAACGGTCCGTAGGCACCGCAAAATATTGCGGTGAATAGCCCTGCGCAGGTCGTTCGTAAGTTTCGCTTCTCTCAAGTTTTTGTGAAAATGGCGTGCGTTAATGATCCAGAAGCTAGTGGTTCGTGTCATTGTGTTGCAGAACAATTATTAAGGACTGCATTTCATAGCATTGTGTTTTTAGAAAAGCTCCAAATAAAAGACAACGGTCGGCCCACACCAGAACTTCCAGTTTTTTTTTCACTGCAAAATATCAAGAGGGGAAGCGAGAGTACAGCAGGCAGTTCTGTACTTTAATTATTCTAGACACAAATGGTTAACGGGTTGCCCTAAATTGAACAAACGGTTTTGCTGACCGTGTCTTCTTTTTAGTACGTTCGGTCAAAAGGAGGACTCGACAATATAGTTTCCCTTGCTAGTTATTTAGGCAAGCATGAAACGACAAGAAATCATATTTCGTGCAATTACAATACATAAAAGAAACTACATAGACTTTCATTGACTTTCCAGTAAACTCGGTAACGGCATTTAAATTCTCCAGAATTCATGTGTGATATGTAGGTTTCACTCTTAAGGAAAACTTTGGCTCCCATGAGGTGCGGTTCATGATTCGCCACTGATTCACAGGAAGAATCTTTTGTTAGAGTTAACAGCGGTGAAGCTAGTCTTGCAGCTGGGTATTCTGAAAATATTATCTTGCATCTTTTTATAAATTAGCTCCATTTATCCTTGTCTTTTCATTCAGCAAAACGTCAATAATTTGTTGTTGAAAGCTCTCGTTTCTTCACAGTTCATTCAGCGGTCACTTCTCGATAGCTAGTTAGTTAATGCCTTATTTTACGAGGCGAGACTCGAGCCATCAGGCCCGTCTGACCATTTTGCTACGCCCCCTTTCGCCAACTGGCGGAGAAAGGAGGTATTATCTTGGGCGACGAAACAGGCGATTTGAATTTAGCTCAGAGGATTCTTTTAGGCTTGAGGATCTTTTACATGCAGTAAATATACTACATGGGACAGCCGACTTTACTTTCCCTCCGAAGGATTTTTTTTGCCCTTGATCGGGTTTGAACCTGCAAACTTGGGCACAATAGTCCAGTACGCTAACCGTTATACCACCGAATCCGATAGCCACTGTATTGAAATGACCGGTTCTGATATTTCCCATGGAATTTCTCAAGTATGTCTTTACTCTTTAAGGTGGCCTTACATTCCTTTCACATAATGCTATAGATAAGGGAAAGTTAGACTGACTTGTATCAACACCACCTGAATATAGAAAGCTAAGGTCGTAACGTAGTGTCATGGCGCCCAGAGTAGTTCTAGGCAACATCGTGATTTGCACATGGTCAGTTGTTTGGGTAGCAATAGTGCGTTGTAATTCGAAAACTGAAGATTCTAGGACGATCATTCCAATCGGTGACGATTTTCAGTGTTAATTTTAAGTATTGGTGCCAGCATATCAGTAATGTTTTTTCTAAAAAGCCATATAGAAGTGCGATGAAAATGGCTTTCTGAACATCGACGAAAATTCAACCCTTCAAGAACATCCAAAGTAAGTTAAGGATTCCTTTTATTCGTAGTCATTTCGTTGCGGAAAACCTTTTACAATGTTTCGCAACATGTTCCATACACGAGTAATATTCATTTTCTATTAGTTAGACCAAGTTTGAAATTAACTTATTACAGCGAGTTTACTCTTAAACATTATTCAGTGCAAATAATAGGCTTACTTAACCGAACATTTAAATAATTTCAAATATTTTTAGGTTATGCATTATAGCACGACATAAGATTCTAATTCCGTTAAAATTAATTTGTAATCCGTTATTGTTAAATGCGATGGTTGTTTTATTATTGTACTTTGAGAATTATCTTCATGATATTTATATTCTTTTGCTGTTAATTATTTACTAGGTATTAAACATGTTCTAATTTTATGCAATATTTTACAGGTTTGCCATCGCCACTTCCACGAGAGCGATATATTGTAGGAAACAGTTGTGTATGATACGATGAGTGAAAAATTATTTTCTAAATTCAATGTCTTTCAATTTAAAAAATCGTGGTGTCTTCCGTACTCCTTGACTAGCCTACCTATCTTTCGAGAAAAGAAACAAGGCGATAAACTCCAGCAGAAAAGAAAAGAAGACTGAAGAATTCCCAACCGGTTGCTATCGATGCTACTAGTGTCACACTAGTAGTGTCACACGGAGATCACTAGGGGTGGGTAGGGTTGCCACCTCTTCGGGTTTGACCCGGAGACTCCGGGTATCAGGAGTGATCTCCGGGCTCCGGCTTACTTTTGAAATTCCCCGGGTCATATAAAGAAATAAAATTAAATTTTTTTTCACGTTTTAAAATACAATCTGTGTTCAATAATTTAATTTTAACGAATGTTAAATCATATGTCATATTAATGACACTATATAAATAAAACTACTTCGCGGCAAAATCAGTATGCCATCAGTTCACCATATCTAGTCGAAAGAGAATGCACTTAATATTATAGTAATTAATGCGTTATTAATATTATAAATGTATTACTTTTATGAAATAATTAATCGGTAAAAGGCTTATATTATTTTACGATAAATGTTGATTATGAATTTATGCGCTTACTTTTCGTTAACTCCTCCCCCCACCCCTAGTGATCTCCGGGTCATGTGTTCTTCGAAGGTGGCAACCATACTAGTGTGGTTTCGCAGCAAGTTTATAACCAACAATTTTCTTTTATAACGTTGGAAGATTTGGTGAATATTTTGAGGAAAGTTACAGTGTCTCCAGTATGGACAATTGTTAAACAAAGAGATGATTGTGTTTCCCTTTTAAAACTAGTGTGGAAATCTCAACCAGTGATTTCTCTTTCTGTAGTTGTGGATATTGATTTGAATTTTAGTTCATACAGAAAAAAATGCTCCTGTGACGAAATTAAGAAATTAAGATTTTCCACGAAATATTAAGAATGTTCCTTTAATTTTAGATGTTGGATTTGTTTTTGATTAGAAGAATATTTTACAGAAGACGTTTGTGTGTCTGAAAATGTATCAAGAAATTAATACTCTTTACGTGGTAGAGCGGATAACTGAAAATAAAAATTAGTTATTTTAAGTTTTTAATAAGAAAAAATATAGCTAAATCATGATCATAAAAATGTAATAATTTTAGCTTCATCTTAATTATATTTTGCTGGCTTTTATTGTCAATTTCATCACATGACTAAAATTTTTATTTTAATTGAGCCCTAGTGGACATTATTCAGAACACACAATTAAGATGTTGACTGGCCAGCAATGAATGCATTTACATCAAATAGATAAATGACAAATACTTTGTAAAATTGCTGAAAGTTGAAACATTTGATTGGATAATTTATAATTTGTTAATATTGTATACGAGTTGATGTACTAATAAATGTGACTGGAGTTTTTGCACATACATGATCATTTATTTATTTATAAACCACTACCTTTATTCCGTTTTCACTGTAATAATTTTAAATACTTGGGGATGTAAAGTATCTGCCGGATGTTCTCGAGATCATTCTTAAAAACGTGAAGATAAATGCATTAAAAAATTCTTATGGATTCTTGGAATACATAGAGTACTTAATTTCAATGATGTGGACACTAAATGGGGACTTTTTAAATTTTTGTAATACTTTTTCAGAAACGTAAACTCAAATGAATAGTATAACTGCGAACTGTGCAGCTCTCCCACGGTCGGTCTACCTATGATGAGGTCACAAATCAGTGTGGAGGCTTTCTATATCCAGCGGGTGTTGGTTGTATAAACCGAACCGTCTCTTGATAATGTTTTCTAGACCCATTTGTCTAACAAATACTTCAGCAACAAATCTGCAGCTGTATATTTTGCAATATCACTTTACACATTTGTCAGTTCATTTCGAAGCTGCTCACTGTCAAAGGATGGATATTGTTTTATTAGGAAAGAAAACTTTTCTAAACGAAAGGACGCTTCGTAGGTGGAAAACAGATTTTCGTCAAGAAATCCAAAAAAATGAAAATTTTCAAAATTTTGAATCCTATAGTCCATCTGAGTCACTACTGTATCAATAATTTTAAAATAAACAATTTTGTATCTTTGAAATAATTCTGACCCTGAAAGTTCATTCATAGTTCATTCTGCTTTGATGCAGATTTCAATAGTCTCTTCATATCTAAACACTTAATATTATCTACACTGTTTCTATCTCTACGGCGTATTACTTGCCTCAGGATTTCACACAGTTGACCGAAAACGGCATTTCGATTTCGTGAACCGTTCAGAAGTTATGGGACTGGCGCATAGTCAGTGGGACATTCTCTATATCACTAAATCTCTAGCTTCATTAACTGTTTCCTAAAGAAAACAGGAAAAAAAAAAATCACACAAACCACTATTTTCTCACAACGTCAGGTGATGAGGAATTTGTCTGGCCGAGACGTGGACAAGTCCGTTCCTCCCGGCGCGTAGACACAGCGGCTCGTTGCCCAGTGAGTGCGAGTAAGAGCAGAGATAGGGCGCGCCCTCTTGTACGCATGCGCGGCAGAGCCAGCCGGTGTCTATTCTCTGGCAGGCTCCTCGCTCAGCTACCGGCCCCAAGAGTACCTCTGCGACCCTGCTAATTTCCTCGTGCGTAAGCGGGGAAAAGGAGTCGAAAACGATTCATTAAAAAATACTGAAAAATGGCACACTTAACGATAGATTTTATTGAAAAATAATTTGGGTTTTCTAAGGCTCTCAGATTACCCTTCATCTTCGCCAATGATAGTTAATTGCAATGTATTTCTTCACTTGCTTACAAATTTACCAAAAGTTTAAATTACTTGACTACAGATCCATGAACTGAAGCAGCTCGTTAGTTTTAATTTATCATTAAATCTGAATACTGAAGAGGACTTCTGTAATTTACTTCCATATTCTAAATTTAGGTTTCTTAATCCTAGAACAATAATACATTGTAATTTTGAAGGTTACCATGACTGCAATGGGATCAATGGAATTTTGAATACTGTATTCAATGAATGTGTCTTGTCATAATATATTGTATGGATCTTAACACATGTAGTTTGTCAGTATCAATATGTCAAGGTGTAGGTTGCGTCAATCAAGTTGGCACATTATTTCTGTGAAGAATATATTATACGATTCTGAAATATCCACATATGTACTTCATTTTTTAACTATTTTAAATAAGAAAACTACTTTTAATATGTAAATATGTGAAATGTGTACAAATTTTAATACTAATTTATCATCGAATGTAGTATACACAAGTAAAGAAAGTTAACAAAGGTCCCAAATGAAGTTACAGCACAGAACAGCTGATGATAATTTTTAACTGAAACAGTACTCTCTGTTCACACGATTTGGAACTTCTACCTCCATACTAATAAACAGTGAGAAAAATTTACTTTTGGCTAGCAAGCTAGAAGTAGCCAAAATCTTGACTAATAAACATGGAGTAACGGAAACGCGGCGTAAGCTGGGAGTAAGGGCGGGCAGTTACCATGGCAACAGCTGTTCCCAGTCGACCCCTAGTTTAAGCTCGGAATAAGCGTGAAGTAGCGCAAGTTCTTGGTAATTCACAGCCAAGGAGGTTAGAATATATGGAGATGACATTGTCCTCAGAAAGTGAAGCCTTTTGTCGAGAGCACTGTGGTCTGGCCGCGATGTTTTGTTGACCAAAGCATCTCAATTAATCCGGCTCGCAAGCTTTGTACGTGTTTACAGCTTTACCGCCAGTGCGAAACAGAGTTTTGGGTTATTTATTTTTAGTCTTAGGAATAAATGTTTTGTATTAACATTTAATATTAACGTTTTTCTTCAAAACAAACAGAATAATGAAAATTGGAACATTTTTCTCAAACATGAGATTTTTCTGAGTATATTTTACCTATCTTTACATGTAGGCTGATGCTGTTCGAGTCAATGTGTAAATACTCGTACCCGGAACATAATGAAACGGCGATATTTTCAATAAATTTTTAGAGCATCATATTTAGTCATTTTAATAGTATTCCTCTCTTGCAACACTGGTATTCTAAGAATCTTTTTACCATAGAGGCAGTGGCTGATTGAGCATTAAGCTACAGCTTGGGGCCTCAGAGCCCAAGAGGATTCAAAAATTCATTAAACAAAATTGTAAATTTGCTGAAAAAAATATGAAAATATACAAATTTATAATTAGTTGCAGTACATAAATACAAATTAAATCAATTTTATAAATACGCTATTTGAGTTGAAAACAGATACATTTGACACCGGCGTATTCATTCTCATTTATTTCGGTTTGAATTTGTCGAGTGGATGACAAAAAATCTGTCATGCCAAAATCTGTCACAGCAGCTGACTCAAATGGTATCTTCTCATATACCCAACATTTGGCTTATTTAAGTACAAACATTTAAAAATAATAAAATGGGACAGACAATTCAGTCCACATAAGTGTGTCCTTTATTTAGTGAACTTAAAAGAGCTAAAAACAAGTGAAGCTACTATCGGTAAGACAAATTCAATTCACTAACAATAATGTTCAGTGAAAATTATACGCTCTTTTATTGTTTTATCTCTCAAGAATACTATTTCTGATTTTATGAACAAAATATTGCATAAACAGCACTTTTAGTAAGTTTTTGTCAGTTATAATGTTGATATTACATTGCAGCTATTTTTATACATAGATATTATATTATATTATAGACAATTGTTATCAATTTTTAAAGTAAATATTTGAATAAAATTATTATTTGAAGCATATTTTATTTGTTTAGTTAATTTTTAAAAAAGGGTAAAATGTCCAATATCAAACATTTTATTGTTTACTTTAAAAAGGGGGGTCTCAAAAATATTTTAGCTTGGGGCCTCAAAAATGGTAAATCCGTTGCTGCATGTAGGGATAACAAAAGCAACATTTTCATGAAATGATTTAGCATTATAGGTACCTAACACCGTAGTAAAGTCAAAAGTTTAAAATCTGAAATAATGGGAGTAGTTCATTCATAAAAATATTTTGTATTATTTTTATCTAATAGAAAACATTTCAAATTATAAAATAATTTCAAATGTGTCCCGTCTTTGAATTGCATGTTCCTCACACCTGTAAGAAAGTTTATATTTGTTACATATCTTCATTGGTTTTTAAAAAAATATTGAGTTGATATTAGAAACATATCATTAATTTCAAAAAAAATATGTTCAGATTGATGTGGCTTTCGACAGAGAGTTACACTTGAGCAGGTTTTTTTCTTTAATTCTATGTGGCTAGTTACTGCAACAGTTTCACAATTATAGTCCATATACAACCACAACATCCACCATAATAATATGTATGGGTTTTTTATTTTAAAAATTCGGTGTGAAATCCAGTTTTTAGATAGATGATTTTAAAGTATCTTGGTTCCAGTCACATAAGCAGCCTCATCTTTTTGTTTTTCTTCCTTCTTTTTTGAAACTATTTTAATTTATGTCACTGAGAAATTACAAGTACAATTCCATTTTAACAATAATTGGCTTCAAGCTCATAAGGAAAATTCAGTTAAGCTTCATACAACAAATAAAGCAAT
Source organism: Teleogryllus occipitalis (assembly GCA_011170035.1). Classification (NCBI taxonomy): domain Eukaryota; kingdom Metazoa; phylum Arthropoda; class Insecta; order Orthoptera; family Gryllidae; genus Teleogryllus; species Teleogryllus occipitalis. Next base: position 40,898 of record BLKR01015234.1, on the reverse strand, counting down.
TTTTTAATTTTTTAAATTTGCCCTGCCACTTCTTGGGAGGCCTAATATTCTGTCTATTTATTCAAACTAAGTATATTTGCAACACGTTCCTTAGCGAAATATCGATTTATGAATAAAGATAAAATATGATTGGAAAGATAGATTTCAGGCAGCTAGTCAAATTGTCCTACCGCCTAACATAGATGGCAAGGGGCTGGCTTTATTTTCCGGCAGAGAAGAATGTCCTCTCCACATATTCGTAATTCTAATCTCCTTGTTTACAGCAAAGGGCAGATGCTGGACGCCGAAACTTGATGCAAAGACATATTTGCGGTGATTTCTTAATGATTTAATTTATTAATAGGCTATAACGATACCCAGTACGATCGATATATAAACGTAAATATCGATTGAAAATTCGATTTGAGAAGTCGACACGGGGTTTTTAGATGTTGCCAAACGTTGTTTTCGGAGGAACCCCTGAGTAGTTAATCTTCGGTTACTCTGCGATTATCAGAAGAAAATTACGCTTCGCTTACTCCGGGCTTACGCCAGACCTTTATTAGTAAGGCGGCTAATGCGACTTACCAACACCACCTGGATATACAAAAACTCCACACTGGTGTGACGCCATCATAGGTACTTCGAACGTCAGACATTGCGCAGTTCGCAGTTACACTAGAAATCCTTAATTCATTTGCGATTACTTTTCTGGAAATGTATTACAAAATAGGCTGTCCCCATTTAATGTTCACATCAGTGAAATTGAGTTCTATATTTCAAAAATCCGTAAGAAATTCGTTTTTAATACATTAACCTTCCAAGTTTTAAGAGTGATCTCAAGAACACACGGCAGATACTTTACATCCCCAAGCATTTATAGCTATTAACATACCTAGAAATGTATGAGTTATTACTGACGAGGTCAAAAGTTACAAATTGAGGCGGAGCGTAGCGGAGCTAGATTTTTAATCTGGACGACGCAGTAATAACACTAACATTTCGTGGTATGTTCAGCATTTTATCGTTCACCATAAAATCTCACGAATTATGTGGAAATTTACATTACTGCGATAACAAACACTTGAATTTTGTTGCTCCGGCACGTTAGTTTGACTTGCGATAAATCCATGGTTGTTCACGTTGGTAAGGATGTTAAATTTTTCAACCTTACAGGTTACCAACATACAGGTACAGGTTAACGTACAGGTAACAGGTACAAACGTACAAGTGCACTTAACAAACGTGCAAGGTTGCATGTTGAAAGGGGTTAAAGACGCATGTGACCGATAAACATTATTATAAGGAATATAGTGAAAACATAATAAAGGTAGTAGGTTATATATAAATCATAAGGCATGTGCAAAAAGTTCAGTCACATTTATTGATACATTAACACATATACAATATAATCAAATTATAAATTATCCAGTCAAATGTTTCAACTTTCAGCAATTTTACAAAGTATTTGGTCTTTAATCTACTAGATATACTTTTAAAAAAAAATTAAGTCAACATTTTAATTATGTGTTCTAAATAATATCGACTAGGACAAATACCACCCAAAAGCACGCATTCATTTCATGCTGAAGAAGCAATGTATCTATAACCACATCGGTACAAGCTATCACATCCACAGCCACTATGTGCTAGTTATTTCAGTCTCCGACAATCTAATCTCTCAATTAACATAAAATTTATAGGCATGTGATGAAATTGAAAATAAAAGGCAATCAAATATAATTATGATGGAGCTAAAATTATTGTTTCTATGAACATGAATTACTTACATTTTTTGCAATTAAAAACTTAAAATACCTATCTTCTATTTTCAGTTATTAGCAATTAAATCGCTCTATAAGATGGCATATTTGGTTTTGTGGTAACTAATTGTGGTAGATCAGCGGAATCTTCCGCTAGCTCACCATTCATTACGCAAAAATTTGAAGAACAAAAAAGTTAGTTTTTGCGTAATTAATTAGCAATTAAATCGCTGTACAAGTTAGCATATATGGTTTTGTGGTAACAGTTTGTGGTAGTGCCAGCGGAAACCGGAAGTGCTAGTTTATAATTATTTACTCGGAAGTTTGAAGAGCAATTAAATTAATTTTTGCGTAATTAATTAGCAATTAAATCGCTCAAGTTGGCGTATTTGGTTTTGTGGTAACTAATTGTGGTTGATCCAGCGGAATCTTCCGCTAGCTCACCATTCATTACGTAAAAGTTTGAAGAGCAAAACAATTAATTTTTGGGTAATTAATTAGCAATTAAATAGTTCTAAATGGTGGTATATGTGGTTTTGTGGTAACCGATTTTGGTAGTGCCAGCGGAAGAGAGGTGAAGACAGTATTGTTTTTTTAATTAAAAGACAATTTAGAAAATAATTGTTCAACCGTCGTATCATACACAACTGTTTCCCACAATATATCACTCTCGTGAAAGTGGCGATGGCAAACCTGTAAAATATTGCATAAAATTAGAACATGTTTAATATTAGAAAACAATTAACAGCGGAAGAATATAAATATCAAGAAGATCATTCTCAAAGTACTACAATAATAAAACATCCTCCGCATTTAGCAAGAACGGATTAAAAATTAATGTGAACGGCATTAGAATCTTAAGTATGTCCTGCTATAATATATAACTCAAAAATATTTGAAATTATTTAAATGTTCGTTTCAGTAAGCCTTATTATATAAGTAAAATTCACTGTAATAAGTTGATTTCAAACTTTGTCTAATAGAAAATGAATATTAGTCGTGTATGGAACACGTTGCAAAACCTTTTACAAGCTTTTCCGCGAGGAAAATACTATGAATTAAATGAATACTTATAAAATGAAACTTACCTCGGATGTATTACCTCGGTTGAATTTCCGTCGATGTACAGGAAGCCATTTTCGACGGATTTCTCTATCTTTTGGGAAACCAAATACATGGACATTATACCTTCCTTGTAATATCCATGACAACACACGGCAGTTTCGTACAGCACTTCTATAGGGCTTTTTGGAATAAACATCACTGATACGCTGGCATCAATATGTAAAATTGACACTGAATATCTTCACGGATTGGAATGATCGTCCTAGAATCTTCACAGCGTTCGAATTACAACACACAGCTACCCAAACGTCAGTTGCTACCGAAACAACTGACCATGTGCAAATCATGCAGTTGCCTAGGACTACCCTGGGTGTCATGACACTACGTCACAAACTCACTGTGGAGGCTTTCTATATTCAGGGGGTGTTGTACTACACGTTTCGACCAAAAAGTACAAAAACTCTTTCTCGATTTCACCTGTCATTGATATCGAAACGCTTTCGATTGCTTTAACGTTCAACTTTGCACAAACACTCTACAGTTTCACAGTCTTGTTGAGTAGTTAGTGATGGTTCTCTTAAGTTCTCTCTCCAACAAAGTGTTTGTGTGTTAAGTATACGTAAAACGCTAATGTGTGAGAAAGTTTCCGCAGAAATTAATTAGGGCGTTTCCGGGAATCAGACCTCCACATCAGAATACAATTGAAAAGTTGGTGAAAACGTATGGAGTGAAGATCTGCTAGTGAACAAAACAGTGCATAAGCGCCACGTTTTAACTAAAGAGAAATTGCGTGACAAGGAAACGCGACCCGAACATCTCGCAAACCATTCACACGTCTTGTTCCACAGATCGGTATTTCGAAAGAGTGCAAGGAAGGCCACAAAAATGTTGAAGATGAAGTCGTACAAGGAACGGTTTTGCGTGCATCACAGCCCACTGATCCGCCAGCAGGAGTGCGCTTGCAAATTGGTTTTTGAAAAGCGTGTACCGAGGATAATCTTGATATGCCTAATAAAAAAAAACACCATTTATCTCAGTGGCCACGATAATAGTCGAAATAACAGGTATTGGAGTACAGAAAACACAATTTTGGAGACAAAATTATTTCACCCGTTTTTATTGCTTACATACTCTCTTGAACTGCCTTGGTGCGATTTCTTTTGTGGGGATTCCTGAAAGATTGCCTATTTGCGACAATCCCCATACGGAAGAAGAATATTAAAGCACAAAATACAGGAACAGATGTCTGCAATATTACAAGACCATCTCTAGCTTGAGAACCTGACGGACATGTATATGTATGTGTATATATATATATATATATATATATATATATATATATATATATATATATATACATACATATATATATACACACACACACATACCGGGTGCGGTAGCTCAGTGCATCAACTGATATCACTGCAAAGCCTCTGACCGGGAGGTCCTAGATTCGAATCCTGACGGCGGCAGGATTTTCGACACTAGCTTTTAGCTAGGTCGAATCCAGTCGCTGTCTGGAGGAGAATTCTAGCGGCCGGCTGCTCTGATCGGTAGTTTTCCGTGGTTTCTCCGATCAACACCAGGCGAATGCTGCAGCAGTACCCTAACAAACGGGCCACGGACCACGCGCGATCTTTCCTTCCTCTTCTTCGACCTATCCTCTCCCCTTACACACACACACAAGTACACTAACATGCACTACACTACCACATATTCCGGGAGACCGGTCGAGAGCTTAGAGCTTGTCCCGGCTGGGCGGTGCCCCGTTGGTGGGAGAGTCCTGATAGGGGGAAGCCCCACTAGGCGACGGTAGGTCGGCGCCGGATCTCGCCATCCAGTGGGGGAAGATCACCGCCATCTCCCGAGAAAAATATGCACTACACTAACGGGACTAATGACCAAAGCAGTTGACGCGCCCGGAATCACGAAAAAAATCATGCATACATGTATAACACATGTATTATTATTATTATTATTATTATTATTATTATTATTACAATTATGTATGTATGTATGTATGAATGAATGAATGACTGAATGAAAGAAAGGAGTCCTAACCTCTTGTAACCCTAAAATGGTGATTCCTTCCTTCTTTGTACATAATTGTACAAAGGGTACAATAAATAAATCCTAAATCGTCACATAATGTTCTAAATGATTTAAAAAATGCGCATTTTCAATGACGCAAAATCTTAAAAAGAAAACTCTGAAAGCGTGACAACTGACACTTTTCAGTATTAATTGGACTCTAGCCAAACCATTTTCGAACAGCAGAATCAAGGGAGACGATTAATTTCATTTTTCATATACTACAATGTAATCCAAAGAGGAAAGAATGGGAGAGCAAGGAATGGTTGTACGAAGGTGCGCACTGTTTCAAGAACGGTCTCTTGTGAAAGTCAGCTTGTCTACAGGACCTAGTCGACGAAATTGATAAAGATGGGAGGGTAGACGCGATAGTAATAGATTTTGCCAAAGGTTTTGATGTTTCACACGATCGTCTTGAAAACAAATTAATAGATTCGGGTATAGACACTAGGGTGGTGGCTTGGATAAACAAACTATTATGTGATAAGAAACAGAAGGTTCGAATCGGAAGATACGTATAAACCTTCGCAAGTGTTACGTCAAGGATTTCACAAGGACGTGTTATTGGACCTCTCGTTTTTCTCGCCTTCGTGAATGCCAAAACATTTAGCTTCCAATGTAACTCTTTGCTGATGACTAGGAAACGGAATTTATTGCAATAAAAAATGCAAAATATGTACTTATTTTTTCCAAAATATGTAAGAAAAAATTGAAAATATGTAAAGTAAAAATTCATTATTGTGTTTAAAATTATTCTCATTTTCCGACCATAGAACGTTGCTGATCAGTTTCTAACAAGGATTCGGAGTGGTTGAAAGTAGGTTCTACATCCCCAGAAGTAATTGTAGCTTCACCACATATAAGAATTATTTCCAAATATAGTGCCAGATTACCCAATAGGCTGAGTAGGCTGCAGCCTGGGACGCGCAATTTTTGGGGGCGGGCGAATTTCTGCGGATGCAAAATTTCATTAGGCGAACTTTTGAATGTTTTTATAGAAATATTTCTTTTCGTATTTGTAACCAAAGAACCTTAATCATCCATTGGTATATACAGATAAAATTAACGCAAAATTATCGTATATTTATTAAATCAACATCGAGGTGAGAATTTTTTATACGTATACGAAAATCAATTATTTATACGTACACAATATTTGCGTCGGCTACAAATATCGTTCAACACTTTTTATTCAAAATATTATACATAGCTTTAATTTAAAAAAAAAGGCGAATTAAAAGGGCGCGAAAACATTTGACAGCCCAGGGCGCACAAAATTCCAAGTCAGGCACTGTCCAAACATAAAATACATTCAAAGTATATATTGCAATGTTTACGAGGAGCCGATGTACAAGTGAATAGTGGTACCATGTAGCGAGTGATGGATCGCGGGGACGGGGGTTAAAGGGTAAATATCCCGCCCTTCAAATCGAATGAAACAATTTTCTGTAAAAAATATTTGTTAGTTTTCGATTGAGTAACGAATTTGCTGTTTGAAAAATGAGCAAGCACGTAGTTGAAATTCCTTTTGTTTATAAAAATCCGCTCATCCTTGGCTCCGAGTACGTAGCAACCAGGAGGGAAAGTAAGCGGGGGGGGGGGGAGTTTGGCAATTCATGGAAAAGATACGGGTTATATAAGCGCAGCAGCATTTCATTTGATTTGTAAGAAACATGATTCCGTAACATGTTACAGACGCGCATCCGTTTCGATGTATAAATGAATTAAAGTGAAACTAAATATATAGTAATAGATAAAATATGTAAAAATATGTAATTATACCAAAATTTATAAAATAAAAATAGTTATAATTCATTCATTGTGTCTTTTAAACTAAAAAATGTAATGGAATGCAGATATCTAGTTCCTGTAAGAACATGTAATTACATGGAAATCCGTTCCCTACTGATGACTATCATCTATCAGGTTATCAAATCAGAGGAGGACGTAGATATTTTGCAGCGAGACACCCACAAATTACACAAGGGCAGAAACAAACGGCATGGAAATAAATAGTTCAAAGAGTAAATCAATCACGTTTTGTAGGGGTCGAAGTTATGGTGAAACTGTGTACAAATAGAACAACAATATCATACCTACAGTCACATCTTGCAAATATTTAGGAATACAATTAGACAGTAAATTGAGCTGGGAAAATCAAGTAAATTTCGTTGTGAGGAAAGCCTGGAGATCTCTTCATTTCGTTATGCGGATCCTAAAGAAGAATACAGTGAGAGGCAAAGAATTAGCTTACATGTCACTAATGCGGCCCTTATTAGAATATGGCGCGTTATGTTGGGACCCGTACAGAATATCGCAGCAAGGTAATCTAGAAAAGGTCCAGCTCACAGCATTGAAATTTACTTTCAGGTGTTCAAAAAATAGAAGTGTATGGGAGACACTCGAAAAGAGGCGGATTAAGTTGGAACTTTATACTATGTACAAAGCTTACGCAGGCTATCCTTGCTTGGAATGAAATCCACCGTCGTCCAGGAAAACCTATGTACATACTTCGGTAGAGCTGACCTCGTGCACAAAATTAAAACATAAACACAGAAAACGGACGTCGGCAAATTTTCATTTAAAAACCGACAGATACTGGAACAGTTTGCCTGCGACAATCTTAGAACCCTTTCTTCAAAGCTTGAGCAAGTTCAAAAATAAATTAGTTTTTTAGCTAAAAATTGTTTACGTCCAGGAATCAGTGTTAAGTTTCTATTGTTAAGTTAGTAGTATTTCCTATTAAGTTGTTTAATTGTTAGTATTAGTAGCAGTTGTAGGATTATTATTATTATTATTTTTATTTTTATTATTATTATTATTATTATTATTATTATTATTATTATTATTATCTGATTACTATTTATGTACTGCAGTGCAGTACAGTGCAGCGCAGCGCAGTGTTGTATTATAAAGTGGAGGGAAAGGAATGCGGAAGAAATGCGTCACAGTTATGTGTTGTAGTTAAGTGGTGCAATGAAGTGAAGTGGAGTAAGGCTTGCGCGGTGAAATTATGTACTATTTATTACTATTATTATATTTATTGTTTTTTAATTAACTTTTTTGTAACTTATTGTTAGTCAATGTAAGTTTAATGCTCGTAAAGCTAAGATATTCTGCCACCAAGTTACGACACTTCATTGCAGAATTAATAATAAATCTAATCTAATCTAATCAAAAGGTTATTGAAGTTCGGAATATCACGATCGTTCAAAGACGGTTTAGCAACATTCAACGATTCTATAGGAGCGTTTATTTACGCAAAGTAAAATACTCTAAACCTTGAGAGTTCAAAACGGCATCTCAGTTTTTAATTAGCAACATTGCATATAAAGTTTCTCCAAAGATCAGAAATCAATTATTTCCACGCTGAGTTTAATTGTGCATAAACCAATTCCACGGAAAGAATCCTTCCTTGCGCTTGTAAACTATAGACATTTCATACATAAACTAAATTATGTAACAAGTCGAGTGCAGTACACACTAAAGAACTATCATTTTACGATTTTGTACAGGAGTCAGTCTCCAAAGGTAAATATAGGAGCATTCAATACTCCCTAGTTTTCATAAAAACTAATATTCTTTGCGCATACCTGAAGATCAGACCCAAGTTTATTGTTTTAACCAATATGTCGGCGAAAAGAAAAAAAAATATTTATATTACATTCCATAACAATAGTAAATAAAATAGTTTGTTAAATTCCTCTTGTTTCGTGAAGTTTCCCCAATATCCACCAATTCGATTTCATGATCACTAGGACATTTCACTGCTAATCTATTTGTACACTTCAGGCATGCCAGTGGACCCCACACCCCCTTCACTGATCCTACTATGCGCACCTCCGAGTAGGAGTTCCGCAAGAGCCTCTTTCTCGGCAGGGTCCACGTGTTCGAATTCCTTGATCTGGTCGATGCGGTACACTTCGTCCTCCTCCTCGATGGTGGGTAGGCGCGTGCAAACCGCATTCGAGTAGTAGTGCAGGCCGAGCATGGCAGAAGCGGCAAAGGCGGTAGCGGCGACGTCGGCGGCGACGGCCGGCGACGCACGGCATGGCCACGGCGGCGGCGGCGGCGGCGTGCGCGGGACGCTGCGTCGCGACGGCGACGCCCCCGCAGCCCATGGGCGGCGTCGGCAGCAGTGGCGGTGGCAGCGGCAGCGGCGTCACTTGGCGCTCACACGCGACATCTTCGCGCGGGCGCCGGCTCGCACCGCACACGCGACCAAGATTAAAGACGATGCGGACGTGACGACAGTCCTACCTTCGATGATTATTCCTAGCGGCGCAGACCTCCACATTATGTACCAGAACATCGTTACACACGGCACAAGCACTTCGCGTTTTACCACGAATCGGAGTATTAGATTCAATGGATTCTAAGGAAATATCGTACACACATATTTATACTTGATATTTTCCCCTCGCACAAATCTTCCCTTACTGTAGTGCACTAGTGTCAAGGAAGATTATTGATATGACCTTGACTTTCGATACCACACGCGGCTAACGTGCGGCTCCCACACTGCTCATCACACGGTATCACAAACGTTAGTTGAGGCACTGTCTGAAAAATTAAGAATATTGCGTATAATAGTGCTTTGAGTTGAGAACAAGCAAAGGGATCGCTCGATGTATCTCCCCACTGTGAGATGTCACAAACACGCGCGCTGTGGAGTCATCGGCGTTCAGCAAGAATGCACGCGTGCACTCGGCGGCTTGTCAAGAAGAGTAGGCAGCTGGACGGGCGTCGTTCCGCCGCGGCGCGTGGTCTAGGAGCAACACTATCGCGGCAGCGCGGCGCAGCGGGGCTAGCAGTGCGGCGCGGCGCGGACTGAGGGGGTCGGGGCGGCGTGCGCGGTGCCGCGCGGCGCAGGGCGCGGGCAGACCCGCGCCGTCCAGCGCCTGCAGGCCGCGGGTTATTTAGGGTGGAGGCCAGCCGGCCCGCCGCCGCCTCCTCCTCCTCCTCACGCCCGGGGGCGCGTGCCAGCAGCGCCGCCTGCCTGTCCCGCCCGCCGCTGCCCTCTCTATTTTCTCCTGCGGGCGCGGACACCCGTTGAAGCGCCTCGTCTCCGCCCCGGCCACTGCCGCCCTCTCACCGGCCTCGGGCAACTCACGCACGCTCGCTCGCTCACACAGATGTGGCGTTGACTCGGATAAAACGTAGTAGACAAGTTATTTTTAAACCTTACTTTAATATCGTATTTGACGGATGGTTAAGGCGAAATAATTTATTAATATTGATTCAGCATAGAGGACGTTTCATCGCAATTTTCGCTGGCTTATTTTTCTCCATCGCGGTTCCTATTGCAATAGAACTTTTCTGATGTAATTTGAAGATGTGTTTTTTTTTTTGTTGGAATATTCACCTTTTCTTTAATACTTAGATTAATCAGATACAATGAACAAATATTTGTAGAGTACATGCAAACCTTAGCAGTCGGTAATCGATTCTAAACGTTTGTGAAAGCCCCTAAACGGTGAAGATGGTGAAAACCAATCCTAAGCATTAGGGAGTAAAATGTTTTGAATAACAATTATGACCTATATTTTTTTAAACTACTCTCCAACTCCTTAACCATGCGTAGAACCATTTTCATTTCTTTCCGGTGTCGATGGCTCCAGGTCCAAATACCATCGTTTTGTCCTCCGTTCTGGCACAAGTGTACTCAAGTCACTGATCCTCACCGCTTCATAAGTTGATAAGTCCCGATTAATTTGCCTTTTAAAAGTTCCCAGTTCTTTTACGCGTATGCTTAAAATATTAAAGTTCAGCAAACTATTATCTGCTTCAAATACTCCCAGTCCCGTCGCCGACAAATTCACCTAAGTTCACAGTTTAAATTCTAGCTGCTACACTCGAAATATTTCTAAGTTACAATTTCCGCACATTACATCAATATTGGAAGTCCGTCAACCATACGCTCCAAAGGAGACGTTCACAATTCCCGAACTCCCAACATCAATTATCTACACACGATCCGCACAGCACCACGGCATAAGTCGGAATGAATCCATATTCCCCTCTTTCACCCTTCAAAACTCGGTCTATATTGTGACATACCGATATGGGGACATGTTTTATTACATAATAGTTGTCGTAAATGGGCGAAATGGTTAGGGCAAATAATAAGCAATATGGCGCCTTAGTAACGACGTCGTGGTTGTAGTCAGGATAAACAAACATTCATCTGACCGTGGAGGTGGCGGTGTGAGTAGGAGGAAATATAAGAGATTTGTGGATTGGTTGAAGAAGCGTCGACTGGTTATTAAAACGGAAGTTTGTGGCATTTTGTCGAAACAAGATAGAAAAAAAGAAAAAGCGAGGCATTGTGGGTTTTAAATGGACGATAAAATTCATTCTGTCGCATGTCGTGACGGTGAGCAGTTCGCTCGCGAATAGATTAATTTGTGCATGTTAGGACTTAGGACAAGTTTCGGGGGTCAACAGTACGTGTTCAGACTTTGAAATATTTTCGTGGAAGAACCAGAAGTGAACTTATGATACTTTCTAAGATTTGTGGAACGTGTAGAGTTCTGAATATTTTGCTGTGCATCAAAATAAGACTTGGAAATTTTTTGCGAGTGAACTCTAATCATTCTTGAACTTATAAATGTATGCGGTTCACGAACGATACCGGACTTTGGATATTTTCTTGCTATAAACGGAAGATAGAATTGAGAAATTGTTTTTGCTGTGTAATCATAAAAGCACTGGATATTTATACGGAGAGAACAGGCATCAGACATAGTATAGTGGAGCTAGAACAAATATTTGAGTGGTGCGAAACGGTGAATCGGCAGTGTTCGTATTTAAAGAAGAGAAGAGGATTCGTGGTAATTGGACTTCGGAACCTCAAGAAAGAAGGGAAGGCCTTCGAGGTGGCATCGATCAAGAGCGCGCGAAGACCAGAATCACCGTATAAGGTTCGAACCAGGTCGTGACTAAAGAAAGTTTCTCATTATAAATTTTTACATTTTAATTTGCTACATTTTAATAAGAAATAAACATTAAGTTTCCCTTTGAAAGAAAGATAAATGATTTTCATTGGCCAATTCAAGCTAATAAGTAGCTAGATAAAATAATCTCTGTTTTCAGATTCCTCGCCATTCTGTATAGATGGCAGATCGGGTAATCGGGTTTTAATAGATAATAGCGATTATTTCTGACGTGTCCCATCGACCCAGCTAGCGGGATAATATTTAGTTTTTATCAGAGTAATAACATGAGAGAAATGGATGAATGACGTTTCTAATTTCTAATAAAACCAAATAACACAGATACAATCTCCCTCTTCGTTAATGTCGGTTACTGAAAAATTAGAAGCGGCGAAATTAATCCAGGCATTTGCTTCTTTGCACCTTCATTCCATCCTCCAGCCAGTTGACGTCCAAGAGGTCGTACATTGTCACAGGCCATCCGAACGCCTAGCCCTGGTTTGTGTACCAGGTAACGGCACTGTCTCGTCGGCGCGGCGTTTGCGCAGCGGAGCCAGCCGGCCAGCGCGCGAGGGTGCGTCGCTCCTGATCTCAGCTCTTTAAGCGATCGCTGCCTGCCCCAGGCCACTGGCCACCTCTACGTGCGCTCACTCACACTTCTTTCGCATTCAAAACACATGGCAAAGTTAAACGTGGCACATTATTTCGCGAATATGCTGATTATGATAACTGCCCGATAGAGCAACATTTTCATTTTTAACGTATGACTTTCATAATCAGAATTTTAAAAGATAATGCAACTAATACTTCTCAAACTTAAAATAATTTGTTTTAATTCAATTTACTTAATTTTAATGTAAGCGATCCTCCGGAAATGAAATACACGGGATGACTTTTGAAAGAATTAATACCTGCGAAATCAAAAAATTGAGATGAAATGTGAAGTCTCAAATAGGTAATGGCATCCGGAGGAAGCGGTTACTGGAATAACGTGTCCCAGACCCAGATCCAAGGGCCCGAGCAAATTATTTATTGCAAAAAACGCTTAGCATTGTCAAGAAAGTAAGGAAGGCCTGTTTTGACCAAATGATAGAATTCCCTTAACTCAGAAAGTGGAAGAACATTTACGTAGTAAAGCCTACATAAAAGTTAAGTTTTAAATAGGTTATTTTATCGCAATTTATCCAACATTCGTACAAGTAAACAATACACAAATATCCTCAATTTCTTTAGAAAGCAAAAGAATGATTCGACAATGTTCGAAGTATAATAAACCGAAAAGCATTACTATACACTAGTGACCTGCAGCAGCAAAAATATGCAGATCAAAACCACATTAAATTCTGTTCCAAAAATACCACGCATCTGCTTTACATAAAATACTCTCGTTCAACACGGCAATAAAGTGAATATTTTAACAAAAACAGTTTTGACAAATAGTGTAATAACATAATATACTAAATATACATAGAATTTTTTTTACATAGTACATTACACATTACAATGTAACAAAATTGCCGTTTCAAAAACCCAACACGTAATGACAAGTACTTAATAGCGTCATCTTAGAGTCGTGCTGTCGTCTGACTTCACCTGTATCGTAAATGAGTCTCGACCGAGCAGGATACTTTAGTCGATAAGAGCAGTACGAGAGTAGTAAAATGCGACATCACGCAATCATTTTTTTCCATTTTTCGGTCAATATCGAAACTGTTTCGTTATTTCGAGGATTTTCCCCAGAGTTCCTGGAAATCTAACGAAACCAAAGTCCCTTCTCACATGGCTGGACCCTGCGTATTTTTCTTTCAGATATCTGCGCGCAATGGACATTAGGAATGTGGGTAAAATACAAATAATGGAAGATACTTAGTTTGAACTACAGACCCAGTTCGTCTCTTTTCTCTGATCGCCCCTGATAACAGGCGCACTGACTGACAGGCACTAACTGCCTTATTAATATTACGAGAATGTTCAAGACATTTACAAGACATCATTCCTTGGTGGATTGACGTTTACACAATTTTGTCCACATGATTACTTATAACCCATCAAACTATAAAATGGAAATCGTTGAATAACTGTCCGCCAATAAATATACTTTACAGTCCATTCACTTGTGAATTTATTCATAAAACTTCTTGAACTGAAACTCCTTTCTGAGAGACCTTTCTTCAGTGCCAAAAGGAGTGAAATATATGCAAAAATGAAATATTCGAAAGGCACGGGTTGTGAAGAGGAAACCAACGGTTACTTCGTGAGGAATGTTCCTTTCTCACGCTCCACCTTCAATAGCATAAGGATCTCATTTTTGAAGAACCATTTTCCTGTAGTATCACTTGCGTCTTCGATAGCTTTGTTTTCCCTTGATTAATGAAACTAGACATAAGGGACACGTGTAAAGTTGGGTTCTTACCAACTCAGTTTCCAACGAGTTTATGGTTTGTTTCTTTCACCTGATAGAGACATTTTATTCCAAAGTATCAAATCATGTTTTATATTTTATCTTCCTAAGAATGGCAACGATTTTTATTTTGACTCCTCGCTGCTTTCCCGAGAATATTCTAGCTCCAGTTTCCCAGATGACTTTGCATTTCCGCATCTCAAGAGCCATTCTAATCTCTCTCTTTAGCATGCACGAGTTCCATCCCTTCCGCACTGGCGTTTAATATAATTCGTTTTCATCGTATTTTTTTTTTCTTGTTCACCAGATCTCATTAATCATCTCTTTTCTATACGCCTTTCGATCCTCCTGACATTTTCCATCGATTTGACTTTCTTCTCTTATATGTGATTGTCACTAGCATGTCTCCTAGTTTTCTTAAATGCTCCCAATTGAATGACCTTTTTATTTCATCATAATATAATGTAAGGTGATTTCTAGAGCTTTCCTGCATCGTTAAACAGCAAAAATTAAATAATTTCATATGGAATCGGTAGTTCGCTTCAACAAATTCAAAACAATTTCAAGGGTAATGAATTATTGACGATCTTCCATTTCAACCCGATTCCGATTTATTGTGTATGAACTATAAATACATTCAACGTAAAATTAAAAGGAAACAAAATTTCAATTATCAGGTTTGAATCCTCATAATTTTGGAGGTAAGATTTTTCACAAAGCGTCTTAAACATTCGTTTTTGGCACCTATCTTTTTAACATTTTGTGAACTTATGCTTTCGAAAACTGCTTAATAAAACACGCTAACGTTGTTTTTCAATATCCTGTAATATTAAATGTTGGTATATACTAATATACTCTTCTGTTTTTGAATCATACATGAATCATACTACAAATAAGCAGCTGAAAATGCGATGAGCATAACGGATCACAGCAACGTCCAAATACTGTATTTACCCGAATGTAACTATTTTGAATATAAGACTACCCCCTAATTAGGACGATGCCTCCTAAAAATTTTTAACCAAAATTCAGTCAAAATAATACTGCAAATTGCCTAATTGCCTAGAAAATCTTGTAGATGAAAATGCTATAATTTATGCTTACTAAACCGAGCAAACACCATTTTCTTGTTTCTTAAATCGCAACCCTCGTCTTCACCTGTACCATTCTTTTTGGCCCTCCTTCCCTTTTGTCATGTCCTCTTACATTTTAGGCCCCTCAAAAGTTTTGCGCATTGAATTTGCGATCTTTGTATTTCAAATGACGTCCCCTAAAAACATTCCCTTTTCAGTCACCAATTTACTTTCTGCCCCACTTTTAGTCGTGACTTCGGATTCTTTAACTGTTCTTTCCCATTCTTTTAACAATATACTTGAAATTTGCGTCGTTTAATGTTCTTGTGATCGAGTTGTGAACTGCGTACTCGTGCATTTCTGTTTTTCCTTTTCGCGGTAACGATAGTTAGCTAGATAGTGGCCAGTTTTCAATTTTTGAAAGTTTTTGCTTGGAAAATGTTTGTTAATCATTCCTGGACGTATAATGCGTATGTACTTGTATCAATACGAATTTTTCCAAATCCATCTCTTGCAAAACTCAGACCCGCACCCGCTGGGCGTCGAACCGAGAGTCCGCGCAGCCTCGTCGGTCCCGTAACGCGCCTTGGGTAACGAAATCTCGACTACGATTTTTATTCATTTTCACGTTGCACTTCACTTGATATAATGCCATTCGTTCGAGATTCTCTCTTTACCGGCCCATTCAAAAATATCGGTCTGAATCGCGCGGCAAATTCGCAATGGATGCCGAGAATATAATAATACGTAGATACACATCTTTATCGTCTTCGCAGCTTATTGTTACTTCAACATTTAAGATTTTCGGGACTCGGAAAGGCACTGTAAATACACACATCCTAACCAACTAGGCTTAATCTGAGAATATAGGGGACCCAGTATTTTTCGAATGAGATATTAGGAAACAAATCGTCTTATATTAGGGTAAATGCATGAATTGGGGGCCAATATAGATTTTACAAAAATTCCTTCTTATATATATGAGGTACATGGAGCAGAATCAAGTTCTAAAGCCGAGTCGACCTTGAATAGCAACGCCCTGGAAGGGTGAACGTGAGTATTGGACCCTAGTAGATTCCATTGCCATCTGTTGTTTGAACGGCTCAACAAATACAAACCGTGATTTACACTGCAATTGGGCCATCAAAAATTTCTGGTCACATCTCGTTGAGCATACAATCGTACTTCACTTTGACACAAGTGGGTGTAAATATTTTAATTAAGAATGTTTTAATACACACATTCATTGACAAACACTTAAATATATTCTTGCACAATGTTGGAGTGCTAAGTCGAGTGTCAGACAATAATCCTTTCCTGGCTGCTCCTTCCGCGCCCCTCTTGAACTAAGGATGGACAGCCGCGCAGCAATTTTCTGCGCGCGACAGGAAGCGGCCGGCGTGGGCTAAGCGCCGTCTGACTTATTGCTCCTCGGTCGCCGCGCCGCGCCGCGCCGCGCGCCGGCGACCAGCAGCACGCGATACCACCAGTTGTCCTCCCCCCCCCCCACCCGCCCCGCACACGCTGCTGCTGCTGCTCCTCGCCAGCCTGTACGAGAACGAGGACTCGGCCAGGGACTTTCAGATTAACGAGTGGCGAGGCAAGTGCACAGCTGAGAATTTGAAAGCGTTCCAAAGCGGCCCGGTCGCTTCTCGAACACGCGCCAGTGAATGGAGGGACGCGTCTTCAATCGCCACGGTTTCTGACACGCTGCGGCTAATCGCTTGTTTGAACTCTTCAGCGCAACAATGACGGGGCTCCAAATACATGCCAACGTTAAAATAACTCGTTATATAGATTCAATGTCATTTTGAAATAACTACTGTATGGGAGAGTCACATACGTACATCCACCCATCCACATTTAATCATAATTTTGAACAGTAGTTTCTTTGAATATATACTGATTATCAACTGAATATTTAATTTTACTTCAAGTTTACCAATTATCTTAGTGCATATTCGTATTTACAATTACAATGAACCATTTTCTAAATTATTTTCGAAACCAAATATTACGATAAGAATTCCCTCAGGCTACCGAATCTTTAGTCTCTTTGAGCAATCAATTGTTATGAAATAAGTCCGTCTTGAAGTCAGGAGAGGCAGATCCGAACAGTATGAAACAAAAGCCGCCCACTTCGTAGGCGTGCCTCGCAACACGGTGGCAAAAATACTACGCTCTTAAGAAATCTTCCTCTAGGCATAAATAAGATCTCCGGATATGTTGAAGGATCGATATGGAAATTAGTAAACAGATACTAATGCGGAATTTCATAATTATATCTTCTGCCCAAATCCATAAAAGACCAGAATTGAGGGAATTGCAATTACGTGAATTAAAATATCAATATAAAATTCAAAAAACAAATTTTCAGTTACGTTACGTTTTAACCAACAATACATCGGTGATTTTACAATACACATACTTGAGAGTCTCTATTAACGAGATATTCAATTTTTAAATGTTTGTTCCTTTGTGAAGAATGAATTAATGGTTAAATAGCTATGTAATTGAACTGCCCATATTATTTGCAATTAAAAGTTAGAATTATTTATTCTTAATATAATTATATAATTAAATCTACATTAGTGTCTGGCTTGTACAGGAATAAAAGGGTGGGAATGAATATATTAGTGAAATACAGAACTGCATATTTCATCCAATATGCCTTTCTGTATTTTAATGCTCAAGCAAATGGAAACTCACCTAGATCGGCAATGTTAACCTTCTCCAAAAATGGATCCGCAACTGGTAACTGCAACAGAAAATGCAAACGTCACTTCGTACACAATAATAATGAGCAGCTGCAAAAGAAATTAGTGCGTATGATGAGATAGTGCTTAAGCAAGTCTCAGACATCAGTTCCATTTAATATAACATACACTGAAATGCTGAAATCCTGCACACAGATCTGGCTTTTTGACCTGCGAAAGTCAACAACTGAAGCCCTTTGTTAAGCGTACCCGCGAAAATATGAAATTCTACAACGATATGGAACAAATAACTTCGAATTATGTACAAAAATTATGTAAAACAAATTAAGTGGTGTATAAGCTTCTAATATTAACTGGAAGAATAAATCTTTAACGCATACTCCAAAACATAGAAGCTCTTATCACGTACTAAACAGAACTTATGCCGTTGTATTACCATGTATTTAATACATTTTGAAATATGTCTTAAAATCATCAATAACAAACTAATAAGATTCGTACTAACGGTAAAAACGAGTAAAATTAATACATATTTTTCTCTTAATTTCGGAGACTCCTTACATTGGGAAACAAAAATAAAGCAAACAAGCTTGTGGGCCAGCGGGATTCATTAAGGGCAAAAAATTATTCCGCATGTATGCGTCCTAGAACATCTAAACACATTCGGGCCCTCTGCTGGCACGGGTGTGAATCTACGCTGCCAGCAACAGGTGCCGGCAGGTTTCGCGGTAACACTGAATCCGCACATGAGCCAACCTCGGTGGTTTAAAACACTGGACGTCGTTGACGGCAGAAACTGACTCGACGGGCCGTGTTCGTGGAGCAAGGAACACCGGGGAGGAGCAGGCAGAGAAACAAGACGTACGATGGAGCGAACTCCATGAAGGGGACTAATACAAGAGAAATAAAAGAGTGTGATCAATATCTATCTAGATGAAAAATAATTAAGAATGAGGGAGTAGGATCAGGAAAAGAAAAATGGTAGAAATGTGACTGGGTGCGACGAAGAGCAGAGAAGAGAAGAGGGGTAGGGGAAAGAAACAAAAATTCCAAAGACGAAAGCGCAAAAAAAGAGACGAAAGATAAATGGAACAAAAGAAGATGAATAGCGATACAGGAAAATTTCCAAAAATCATGCGAACGTCATACTAAACAAATCTGAACGTACTCTGACTGAGACCAAAAAAGACCATCAAATAATGAAAATGACTCTCAAAAGACATCGGGGAGCGGCAAGACCTGAAGCCTCAGAACAAAATGGCATCCGAGAGGAGGGGGCGCCGGAGAAGCCAGCGAGGAGTAGGGATTAGCGGCTGGAGGAAGAACAGAGAGGAAGGTATGGGGTCGAAGCAGCGCGGCATCCTTCGTATCGATCTCTCCGCATACGCGTCCTTCGACTTCAATCGCGTTCGGAGGCAATCTGCTGAGCGCTTGAGTTCGGTTATGGATTGAGGGCGTCCCGGACTCTTCCCCTGCAAGAAGTGTACTCTCTTGCATTGTCTGCCGTGTCATCATCTGAGTGAATCGTTTTCAAAAGGACAAGGTAGCAGCGAATGTGGAATCACGCAACTACAGCTATGGCCGGGCAAAAACGCCGTGAGTTCCCATCGTTCTCGGCGGCAAGACCAGGCGCACCGATACTGCTGGTTCCGATAATCTCAGTTCCGACACTGCCATTATCGAGAACGAACGATACCGAGACTTGGCCTGTTATCGGGGTGACCAGACCGCGTCGAATTATTGCTAAAGACGCAACCGAATCTCTCACCAGCGTTTATCGCTCAAACTCCAGGCGGCAGGCAGGCGATTCCACGAATCGGAGATCGGTCTACGCAAGGCCTGCGCGTTTACAGTTTGCCGCGGCTTTGGAGCAAATTAAGAGGACAATGAAAGCTTTCATTTGCCTTGGAATTGCACAGAAGAAGAAATCTAAGAAGATGGAGAAGTAATCTGAAAAGAATAAGGATAAGGACTTCACACATTGCTTCACAATGTGAAATTGTAAAGGCTTTCTTCAGGTTTGAGAAGTTTTTATGTAAATGAGCACATTTTTTCCGCGGGAAAACAAGAAAACATTACATTTTCAGATGGTATTGCAAACTTCACTTCTTTTATCGACGATACGTTAGTTTCTGAAATATTGGAAAACGAGTAACACCGAAAAGTAAAGAGAAATTCGAAAAAAAAAAAATAGTGGTAATATTTTTATTATTGACCTCCATAAATAAACGTAATAACGTTTGCAATCTGCAACGGAATTAGGGCTTGTCCTAGAATTAATTTGCACAAATTTGTTGAATAAAGTATTATTTTAATTTAATTCAGAAACGTTTCTAATAATTAAGTGGTACCAGAAAGACATTTTTTACTCTCATTTGAGCAGCATCTCATCAATATGTTACTTTATCCAGAATGGTAAAATAAAAAAGAATTTAAAATGATTCCTATTTATGTGTTTCCATAGGGACGCGCCAGTGATCTTCTCCCGTTGGATGGCGAGATCCGGCGCCAACCTACCGTCGACTAGGGGGGTTTTCCCAACCAGCGGGGCACCGTCCCAGCCGGGACACGTTCTAAGTCCCCGACCGGTCTCCAGGCATGTGTGGTAGTGTAGTGGATCTTGGTGTGTGTGTGTGTGTGTGTGTGTGTGTAAGGAGTGAGGATAGGACAGGGAAGAGGATGGAAAGATCGTGCGCGGTCCATGGCCCATTTGTTAGGGTACAGCTCCGACATTCGCCTGGTGTTGATCGGAGAAACCACGGAAAACTACTGATCAGAGCAGTCGGCAGTCAGAATTCTCCTGGAAAAAAGCGACTGAATTCGACGTAGCTGAAAAGCTAGTGTCGAAAATCCTGCCGCCGACAGACGCTCCGACAGACGTACAGACAGACAAACGGTCGCCCCGACAGACGGAGAGACAGACAAACGGTCGCTCCGACAGACGGAGAGACAGACAAACGGTCGCTCCGACAGACGACAGACAGACAGACAGACAGACAGACAGACAGACAGACAGACAGACAGACAGACAGACAGACAGACATTCTCGGTTCGAAATGCCCATTAACATGTTTCAGCGATTTATTTCTTATTCATTCGAGAAACTATAGTGTACGCATTTATTAGTTAAGGGTGTGCTAACACAAGTACAAAATATCTGGTCTAAGAGCAATGTTCCTGCAAAGAATTTTTATTTCAACGACAAGAGTGCCAGTGATCACAAAAGTGACAAGAGTCGACTAGGAACTGTGTGTCCTTATATTTATAACAAATTTTTAATTCAGTCCACATAAACGTGGGAAGTGAATATTGTTAATATAACAGTTATGCAACTTGTTTATAATGTTTTATTGATTTCGTACAAATTTGAAAACTCGCTCCTAACGTCTATCGTTTTCAAAACGTGTACTCATTTCAATAAAGCTTAACATTATAAACTAATTGCATAAAATACTATTTGTACTCAGGATCACTGACACGTCTCGAGAAAGATTACCTGTTCTCTATAAAAATCTATCCCTTTTTTACAGGTTATTTAAGGTCGCATCAACATCTAGGTCATTAGCGA
This sequence comes from Teleogryllus occipitalis, assembly GCA_011170035.1. Lineage (NCBI taxonomy): Eukaryota > Metazoa > Arthropoda > Insecta > Orthoptera > Gryllidae > Teleogryllus > Teleogryllus occipitalis. Next base: position 19,306 of record BLKR01015234.1, on the reverse strand, counting down.
CCATAAAAAATCTATACCTTTGTATAGTCCTTTTCAGGGATTAAGGATGTAGCACTGGAGTTTTCAATAACGTTTTCTATAGGATCGTCTAAATACTATTCTCATCACTTGCCATCAGATCAGCAAGAATGTTAGCACTACTTATGAGAAGGGCAGAAATGGGATTTAACTCAAATTCCTTAATTTGTTTATATTGTTACTGTAATGTCATATTGCATATTTTGTTATATTTACTGTCGTACTTCACGATAAAGAAGAAAATGCGCAAGACTACCTTTGTAGAATGCAAAACAGAAGCAATGAATAGAAGAAAATCACCATTTTGTATTTTCAGCCTCATTTGCGGCCACTCCAAACTATGACGTAAAGCGATTCTTGTACTCATTTCCAAACAAGTGGAGTGCTATTGAGGTCATCACGATATTTGATCCACTTCAGGGAAGGCACAGTGGATAGACGAGAAGTTACGTCATTAACCCATTACCGTGTACCTAATATTGTTTCTACCACTCAATAACATTTTGCGAAATTAACTACAAGTCAACTATATAACTGAGAAGTTGATATGTTGAAAATTTCTGTAACTGGTGGTTAGTTGTACATTTTATATTAATAAATGATTATATGGTCAAGTCATATGGATATTTTGAACATTCGAAGACAATTGAAATCCTGTGAAATTAACGATACAAATGAACGAGAAATTTACTTCATTATGACTGTAAGCGCCTTAGAAATGTTTCGGAAATATTCAAGGAACCTTTTAAGTATCCAACGCCCAGTCGAAATGCTTTCCGCTTCACTGATGTTTCTTGGGCAAGAGACCAACCTCCGTAGATGATCTCTGATTGCTCTCGACATCTTCACAAAGCTGCACGATTACGTTTGCCGCCGTCTTATTAACTCCGTTCTGAGGGAACTTCTATGCTGCCGCCCTCATCTGCACTCCTTTTCACGAACTAAAGGCGAAACTTAACATTGCGGCGATTAAATACATCAATCATTACAATTCATCATCATACATCAATCGAAGATTGACCGATTTACCGCCGAATGACTGAATGTGTGTATTACGAAATGATTCTTAGAGAGAATCATGCGGGCAATGTATACGTTCATCTTGGGCATTATATACAGCGTTTCAAACAGTTTGATGAGCTTTTTGCAAACGTTGGTTGTAAAGTAAAACATGGGATCAATAAACTTATTTGCAGTTTGAAGCAACGTCTTTAGATGTTACCACACAATGGTGAAGGTATGCTGAACTCGAGAGCAATTACACTCTTAATACATTCTGAAATCGAAACGTTGGCAAAATTGACGAAATTAAGTGGATGGATCGCATCGAATTTTACCAGATAACTGAATATAAAACATCAAAGCGTTGAGAGAAATTCTTGATTCGACATCACAAGAGTAGAATTATTGATGGAGAAAAAAAATAACACGCTTAGAACCGGTGAAGCGATTAATACGATCTACCTGAAGAAGTTGGTCAAAGACGAGAGGACGATTGGTGGAATTAAAATTGTTCTTATCCGTGTTAAAATTTTCATAAATTTAGAATACCTGTAATGCACATTATGAAAATTACAATCGGAGGTCCTCGTTCAAGGTCTGCGTATCGCGCAATTCGCCGAGGGAGAGGCCAAATTAACAGATTTTTGGAACGCCAGGAAGAGACCTCCAGTGGCAACCACGTGGTACATCGACAGCCCACATTAAATGTTAGCCTAATCAGCTACTCGCATAAAGTGAACTGTTTCATCCCCTGCCGTAAAAGAGATAGCAGCGCGGCGGGCGCGGGAGGGCGTGAGCGTGGGCGTCTCTCGCAGGAGATCGTTACGCAACCGCACCCGCTTTCATCGCTCTCTAATACGACCGGCGAGGGAAACATCAAAACGAAGAGTACCGCCGCACTTACGACAATATTCCTTCCACATTCCTTCCATTGTTGGCTCTTGTTATGTTGGTTTGGAAGGTACATAAAATACCAATAAACAATTACAAGAATTCCTTGTTTAAAGAGTTACTTAAGATTATTTCCACAATTCCCTTTTTACTTCCTCAAATTCTTAGCTTAGTTATGCAATCCAGTTCTGCAGTTTTGAAAGATATTGAGATCCCAAAATAAATTATGCCAAAAAGCTCTAAATTTCTTTAAACTTTTAGTACAGATAGGTAATTTTTCCAAATTCCTCACTCATCGTTAATGCCGCTACCAAAAGGGTATTTCACAATTTAATGCACTTATTTCATACATAAATCTACTTCTTACGACGTACGTCAAAATTTCGGAAGTTTTAGAGAACAAATGACTTTCTCAAAAACAGCTAAAATGTTCTTATCAAAAACTCTATGAAAAGAGTTTGTGTCCTTCAGTTATATTCCGATATGATAATATACGAGTAGTCGTATATAGTACTAGTAATATACGAGTCGTCGCACATCGCAAGCCCGCCGCCACACTGCCTGACACACCCGAACGAACAGGCGACCCATGAGCGTCCATCTGCACACGATGGCCTTGACCGCTCTCCGCCTCAGATGAAAAAGGGCGTAGCTCCTTTAACCTTTTTTTTTTCTTTTCTTTCCTTCGGCTACAGAAATTCCTATTCCAAAAGTACTCAGGGAAGTTATGATTTAGTGAATTACCTGTCAATATTGTTTAAAAATAAGAATCAATTTCATCTATTTCTAACATTTTCAGCAAATTGAATTAATAAAGTATCTCAAAATTGTGATTAAAAAATTTTTTTTTTATTTAAATCGGATTTTTTAAACGTTAGTTTTAAACGTTCCGATGTATTATTCTACATGACTCTTTTACTACAATACAGATTTTAGTTCACTTACTCGTACAGTTATGTTTAAAACCTGTATTGCACCGCTTGGATTTCTCGTTCTTACTTATTTTTAAAGAAAATCAGTAATCGTTGGATGAAAAATATTTGATTACTGTTGAATTTATTCACTAAATAACTGAACACAGAACTAATATTAGCTGCAGTGATTTTTAGACGACAGCGAACTGGTATCTCTAGGCGGGAGCCCCCACCCCCCCTCTCGAAGGCAACTGGAGGTAATGTCTAGCGCTCTATGCTGACAGCCTATGGCGCTTTCTATGAATCGTTGCAAACAGGGTTCCTACAACTCATGATTATTAAAAAAATCCTATTTAAATCATTGATGATTTTTAAATTTTCTTCATAATTCTCAGAGTTTTGGGAATCGCTGCACTCCGGCTCGACTTTATTAAATATTGATTCAGCTGTAAATGTATTTTAGCTATATTGCGTGAAAACTGCATCTCACAACACTTGGAGTTATGAAAAAGACTTCAAAAACTATCATAAAAATACTTTACTTACACTGAGAATGTACAATGTGTACGAGATGTGTGCAAGAAAAGATTTTTGATCAACTTAAAAAACTAAGAGCATTGCTCAACGATATCTTCCTAGTATGCATACTAGAAGGCTATGTCTAAACACTAACGGCGTGGCGAAGCAATTTCCCTCTGCTACTGGGTCCTCTTAGAGGAACACCTCATTTGAGAACTGAAAAGGCTAACAAACTTGTTTATATACAAATATTTCACCCGTAAAAATAATCTATCAAAGTTTATCATACTTGTGTTGATCTTCAAATATAGTTTCTTTCTTTCTTTCTTTGAAATTATAATTGTTTTGAATATAATTTTTAGCTACATACCTGTATTATTTATACCTGATATCTGAAAACGTTTCATATTACTTAATTCACTGAAATAGACTTAAATATCTTTTTACAAATTGTGAAAATAAATATTTAAGTCTGCTTTTTTAACATTCCATTTAAATCGTTGATTTAAATCACTGAAACCCTACTTAGCGTGGTGAAACGAATGCTCATTTAAACAATTCTAATAATCTCGTATTTGAAAAAACATACGAGTTCACATAGTGGAATAAAATACAATCAGATAGTCAAATAATTTTATTCAATAAAAAGGAGACTTGGCAATCACAGAGGGTACTCAACAGCATTCCGTTTCGTTTTCTTCACAGGAAAGCGACGTGCAATCTTTGAGAAGAATTTAATATGACCTGGCCAAATCCAAAGTTCTGATCTGCCGTTTGCGAGTTCTGAGCTCGTTACCGCAAATCTTGCGACGGCCCTGCCAAGCAGGAGTCATGCCCGGGTTGTCTGCGGTAAACAGGAACTTTAATAACACTCTCACGCAAGGATGCTGTCCAAAATCACGCATTCCGCCCGCTCTATTCCTCACGATCAAAGAAAAAGATATGGTGGAAGGAGGGATTCGCAGAAGAGGCAGCAGTACATATGTTATGGAGACGTCTACCTTTCTTAGCGCAAAGTAAATGTCAATTAATGCTGCATAAATTGGTATTACACTCCTAAGTGATGAGATTCAATCCCTTCTTGCACCGCCTTAAAAATTACGTGCACGGGCGAATGAAATGTGACGAACCGTAAAAGCTTACGCAATGCCTTTGGAAACATACCAGCACTTTCAATAAGTTCTTGTCTGTGAAAGTTGCCAATTGTTACTACACTCAAGAACATGACGAAACCCATGACGGTTCATTAAGGTATCAGAAAACTAAAGACATGTTCTCTCCCAGCCTCATTGCTATCGATCAGCAAGGTGAAGAAATCAAATTATTAAAAAATGAAGACATACGAAATAATAATTAAAACTTGTAACGTACTAGTATGTATTCACAAACGAGAAGAGAATTCAAAGGCCAATTAATTGAAAGATCTGTAACGAAGTATCTTGAAACGTTTATGACGAAAGGAATGAACACTTCGAAGATAAAATGCTATATTTCTACTACCTTCTACTCGCTTTGTTATGTATTCTGATTTACCGGTAGGTCAAAAGGGTAATTAAATAAACGGGTGAAAATGTGAAGAAAACATTAAAGGTGAGAGCTAGACGAGTTTGGTGTGAAGTATGCCAAAAAATTGAAGATCCATTTCCAATTCTCCGTCTCCAGTAGGACCTTATTTATCATACAATATCGATTTTGGGGAAATACATGTTTACAGTGTAGGCGCTAGTATAATTCATGGACGGACAGCCAGACAAACGCTCAATTTTATGTTCGACATTCCACAAACGTTCATTTCCGTCACAATCTTAGGATATTTGCATCATTACATAACTTTATATTAAATAATACTTTGATGATACGTAGTATATATTAACTAAAAATGTGAATTACTATCAAGCAATATTTTAATTATAAACTAGTGAGACCCCGTCAAAATTTGACGGTGAGATCTGAGATAAATGTAAAATACTGTACCCAGACTAATGTTCACAATATATTGCATTGTTTGGATCTTGAGGGTATAACGAAGATATTCTGTGATGAGTTCCCAAAATTTTGAACACGTATGGCCCATGACCAGATGGCAATGCAATATCGGCACAAAAGATATAGCACTATTATACTGAAGGATATTATTTCTAAAGTTCTTTTATGTGTCATCATGTTCTATAAACAATTTTGATTTCTTCTGGCATATTGCTCCAAGGTAAACTAATTTTCCCATTTAAGCAACACAGGGTAAACACGTTTGCAGAATTTCTCTCACATGCGAAGTACAAAGCAGAACAAAATTGACATTTCATAGACAACGACCCAGCAGAAAATGAAATGACCTCACTATCACACTTACGCTAACTTTCTCTTTCCCTGCTTCCAGTTAATGTACGTTTGCGTCTTTTGGGGCGCGTGGACAACGATTCGGAATTCGACATAACCTGTAAACAAATTCACTTAAGTATTACAACCGAGCAAAACCCACTGCGCGAATGTTCTCTACAAAATACACCACAGAAGCAAATGCATGCAAACTGTCAACACCACAATGCAATTATTATACTGAAACAAAATCTTGACGAATTGTAAATAAATCTCAACAATGAAAACAAAACACCAAGCAGCGGACTCATATCTATGGACTCATGCATATCGATTTTGAAACTGCCACCCTTTGAAAGAAAACAATTGGCTATTGATAAGCGTACTATTAAAGAATGATTTAATTAATTAATTTATACCGTAAATGTTGGTGGATCAACACAAACAATATCTGATAACACATCTAGGGATCATATTCTTTCATTTAAAAGAAAAAATACAACAATCGGTTCAGTAGAAGCTCTAAACGAAGCCATGGCAGAATACCTAATTTTTTTAAATATATAGAATATAGATTCATTAAAGAAGAGAAATATGATTACACGTTTTCCCGGATGTTAAATACTTTAATAATAAGGATAATTCTTGTTCTAATTTTTCAAGCAGTTTTCATTATGATTCAGCGAAGAAAATGTTTATTCATAGGATATTATTGCTATTATCAATATAAAACAGAAAAACATGTCTTGAGATTCACTCGTTTTTGAACACAGTGCAACGAAAATCAACTATCCTGAAAACGTTGGAAATGCATAAATGCACCTGGAATGACTCAAACGATCGTCTGATGGCCAACATTCGCAGTGCCTGTAAGTAAATGCCATTTGTTCAGTTGTTTTCTTTAATCATTTATGATCTGCGAAGGGAGGAAAAGTGTACATTTGAGGAGTAGTGAACTAAAATAGAAAACATTTTAATACGTTCTTAAACGAATGCATGAATCAACAAGTAATTACGACAAGGTTCTTCTCCTATGCTTTTCAATGCAACTCTATATTTCATAAAATTTTTCGTACTTCAAAGCTCTCGAGATTGTTGTGAGATCGATAAATGCCATTTTTGATTTTCATGTATGTATAAAAATCTTGAAAATTTTCATTTATTGTTATCACATTTTAGTATGAGAATCTTTAAAATGGGCTTTATATTTTACAATAGAGATTTTTTTAGAGATAGTTGTAGTAGTTTACATTTTTTACGGCAAGTAGGATTTCAATACATTTAACAGAATTCCTATTCCAGATTCCTATTTCCAGAATTATATACATTTAGTGAAACTAATAAGCGCGTACTCAATTCGTGTCCGTACACTTGGTTCATCGCCGGTCCTGAAAACAGCGTTGACCCTCTAGAACAAAAAAATGCAGCACTGGAGGAGCGCTGCACCACTCAGTCAACCGATTGTGCACCTGTGAACAATTTCCGCCGTATCGTGCCTGAACTTTACAGGCGTGAGGCATACTAATGCGCAGTGCTTCCCCATGGGCGGCGCGGCGCGTGGGAGGCGACCCGAGGACGTTCCGGAGCGGCGCTCGCTAGCCGGTGGGGGCAGGCGGTCGATGGCCCACGCCCCGCCCCGCCCCGCCCCGCTCAACACAGGACGCATAGGCCCCGCCAAGAGTCCGGCCACCGCCTATTCACACAGCCATGAGCGCAGCTTCGCGGGCCGTTTCCAAATGGAAATCTCCCTGCGGCCGCCGTCAGAGCGCTTTTCTTGAGTCGGTCGAAAAAGCACGTTGCGTCATCCACGCAGAATCGCTCGTCTCGGAAAATTGAGGTTGGGGATTACACAGGAAAAGGTAGGCCAGTTCGCTTCCACAAAAGGAAGATAGGTGACGCAACGTGCACTCTAGTAGATTGAAGTGAACGTCAAGAAGGAACACTAAACACCGGTTAACATTTTTTACAGTAAAGATATTAAACTTCTTTTAATCGTGAATAGCAAAATCAGTGGTAGTGATAAGGCGGACGCTAATTTTAGTAAAAACAAAAACATCACTTAAACTGAACATTACGCAATTTCGCAATGTATTGTGAAAGAAAAAACTGTTGAAAGAGTTCGTTATTAAAGAAGAACTACGTTTCATTCCCTCATAAGATCGCAAATTCACGGTTCAGGAGGGGTGTTACATGACTAGCACGCGAGTTCGTAATCGTGTTACAGCAATCACGCGAGGGAAGCTCTCCGGGGCGGCGTGCAGCGCGCGCCTGGGCGGGCGCCGTCGGCACTTGTTGAATGAGCGACACGGCGATGACACGCTCGTATCGAGCCCGTGCGCGGGCGGGGGAGGGGGGGGGGCGACACGCGGCCGTGAGAGAGCTTACCAGCGCGCGCCTGAGGAGGGCGCGGGGCGAGCAGGCGGCGTGGCGGCGGCGGACGTTGGCCGCGAGGCGAGTGTACCAGCTGGCGAGCGCCCGGGCCGAGCCCGCCACGGACACCGCGGGTCGCGCGAGCGGCGGCGGCGGCGGCGGTGGCGGGGGCGGCGGAGGCAGAGGCGGCGGCGCGGGCGCGGGCGAGGGCGACGAAGACGCGCTGTCCCACACGCGGCGAAACAACATGAAGCGCGCGCGCCACGGGCGCGGCCGCACGCACACTCGCTCACACGACCCCGGCGCGGGCGGGCGTGCGCCAGCGACAGCTGGCCGTGGCCGCCGACGCCCCCGCGCTATCAGCCCCGGGCGTCGGCGGTGGCGGGCGCGGGCGCGGGGGGGGGGCGCCCAGGGAGCGGCGCCGGCGCATGCCCGATGCCTGCCCCTGCCGCCGCCCCCGCCCCGCCCTCTTCCTCCTCGCTCGCTTCACGCCCGCCCGCCTGCCCGCCGCGCGTACCCGGCCCACGAGCCGTACTGCACCGCCCGAAAACATGCGGCCGTCACCCGCGTTCACAGATGAGCACGCATTGCGAGAGTGCGGCTGCATCAGCCGCGCTTCTTCGTGGACGACACCCATTTCGCTTCTTCCACTCGCCCTCAGTCACGTTCACCGAACGAGCATCTAGCATGCGCATCTGAAGACTCCGCATCAGTCCCATCTCATTGTGGTCCTCTTTAAGAGAAGCCTGTGTTTCTCGACAACACGAACAAGCATATAGTGCGGTTCTTTTCTAATATGGAACAAGAAATGCAACAATGCTCTATTCTCTTCTTGGTCCCGTCAGTCACTGCTTTTCGACCGACTTAATAGCCCCTCAACCACATGCAGTGCATTTTGACAACCGTGCAATCTCGGATTTTCCTTTCCAAGGGTGGTTTTGAGTTGGACCGAGTTCCGCTTGCCTTCATTCTGCTCGGGACTCACGGAGCTCCCTCACCGACTGTTAAACCGAGATTTATGCGAAAGCCTAATGCGTTTCCCTCTGGCCGCGCGATTCAACTGCGATAAATTCATTGCTTCTTCTACCCTTGCACTCGACCTTTCTATTCAGGGCCAGAATCTGCAGCAATGAATTAACAATAGCCAAACATGCACGTTTTCACATTTTATTTATGCTTTAGACGCGTTTTTTTATATGCACCTGGAGGTTGTAATGTTTTAATTCCGTAACAAAGAAAAGCTTCACTAATTTGCTTTTCTTGGCATATAATAATTACTATGTTAATCTTCAATGTAAACCAGGTTTTGGTAGCTATTTAATTTCGTCCGTTGCTGCTCTAACATTGTATTATTTTATGCGTGAAGGTAATTAAAACAACGGATTTATGGAAACAACGAATTAATCGAAAACAAGAATTAAGAGGACCTTACAGAGGAACTTTCCGACAAACGTTTAAATTTAAAGCGATTATTTAAGAATCACAGCAGGGTTATAACTAGTATCCTTCGATTTCCCACAAAAAGCAAACCCCGTTTTTTTGAGACTCCGATTTTCCTTCACGTCTCTTTGTACTATCAAAATAAACGCGAATATCGTAGCTACTTTTATAGAAAGACGTTTGTAAGCTTCTCACTGCAGCATTGCTGTCGTGTCAACGGAACATTCCACTCTCCTGATTGTCAATCTCCCTGGGATCTCGGAGCAGCATTCCGACATTTCCGCTCCCCTCGGCTGCCGATCCGCACCTGCGCCCCCCCCCTTGCCACCCCACGCCCTCCTCTGTTGCTCTATGCCTCTTGCCTCCTCGAAGCCATCCCTCGTGGGTCCTTACGAAAGGATTCTTGTTGTAACTCATCAAATAGAATTTAGAGCAATTTTATCGCCTCCTGTATATTTTCTTTGGTAGCATATATTTTAATGACCAAAAATAATCACAGCGTAAATAATTAGTTTGAAGTCTATAGTCAAGGTAAGAATCGAATATAGAAAATTACCTCAAGAACGAAATATAACATACGAAATGGAATATGACATTATGAAGGATACTGAGACAGATGGAATACGTACAAATTTGAGATTTGTAACGCAAATAAGGTTCTTCCATCCCTACTACTCAAGACCTGAAGCTTACTCGTACACATTCTCGACTCCAATTTTTACTCCATTCTGAAGATTCGATTACAACCACACCAACATCCCATCTTCCAGCGCCGCGCCCCCTCCATGGGCCACCTGCGCGGCCCCGCAGCTGCCGAATAACGTATCATTAATGAGCAGGTTTTAAAATTTTAAAACAACGGACTTTTGCGATATTATGGAAAATTACTATAATCTGTAAAGTTAAAAACGGACACTAGCTGAATCAGGAACCTGCTACGGAGATTTCGAGGTGTGGAAAATGTAGACCTCGTCAAGTACGAATGGGAAAGCAATCTGTGAGAGATACATTACCGATCCAAGAACTACGCAAGGAATATCAAAATAAAAATCCCGACTCTTTCCCTCTCTCTGTATATATATATATATATATATATATATATATATATATATATATATATATATATATGTGTGTGTGTGTGTGTGAGATATATCATTATATTAAAATCTTAAATAGAGATATTGCTTAGGGTTTGTAGCTCAATTATTTAAGGCAATAATTGCTTAAAACTAAATTTTTGGTAATTTTTATTTTTAATTCTTCTTTGAATTACAGTGAAATGTTTGTATGTAATGTAAGACTGTATGGAATGTTCAATACCTCTTCACAATTTTGTAAACTGTGTATAATAAGATTTAATATTGTTCGTATTTCAGTACTCGAAATTAAAATAAAGGATTTCAATTAAGTCTAAACCATAGTAAATTTAAATTATTTTCACTGATACTTGATGACCACATTGTTTAATAATGAATACTAAACAATTGTTTATAGTAAATCCTTAATATCAGAACAATATTATGTAATATTATGTACTCGTCCATATCAATTGAAATGGTCACCATTCTCAAATATATTTCAAGTTTCACATTGTACCGTCATCGCGTATTAAGTTTGCGCTCGATGGTGAAAATTCCAAGTATCGAATTGCAAACCAATCAGCAGCCTATAGCAGAAAGCTAGCCCTGATCTGTTAGGCCTTACAATATTCTCGAAGAATTAAGTTTTCGTTTGAATAGAATCCGTAACGTTTCTTTGTCGATGCGTACCGATCAGTTCCGAACCCCAGCCTACAAGATGGGAACAGGAAGGGGGAGGCGCCAATGACGCTCTCTCGACGAGCTCACGAGAGATTCTCGTCGCCCGAGCACCACGCAAATGAGCGCTGCTAACAGCTGCACGAGCGTTCTCAAGCGCCCTCCGAAAGCCAGGTGCTCCCTCACGACGGCACTAGGCTCTAGGGACACACTTGTTTCAAAGGATACTACAAGTAGCTGTTTCATTTTATGAGAACAAACTTCCGTCAGAGCTGGAATAAAGGAAACATATCTACAACTATTAATTTGGCGTTAATATTAAGCCCATGTATTATTAACCGAACACAGTTCTTGTTCCAAGAATAATAAGTGTAAGGGACGAAGAATCAGACCTTTAGTTAAACCTGACATTCTTTTTTAAATGGGGTGTGCGCAAGAAGTACACACTATAGTATACATTTAGTATAATACATTTGGTATTATGTAGCACTAAATATTAGATCATTGTTGTTTAGGTGTACGTCACCCCACTTGTGCGATTGTAGAAATCAAGACAAACATCTTATATTGGTACGCTAAGGCCACATTTATTTAACTAATCTCACCGGAAATGTCAAAGGGAGCACCGTGTTATTCGAAACCTACCAGCTACCAAATTCCATTTCCATACTGAGATTGATTTTTAACATTTTACGTTGCTTTTCATGGAACGGAAGCAATTCTCGAGAATTTCATTACCGAACAAGCACGTTAAACACCTCATAAACCCTCAGCGATACTACGGCGCCGCCGTAAAGAAGGCTGAATCGCGTTGGACAGGATGGAGGTCACCGAGGATTTCTATTAACAATTCATTGCTGACGAAAGACAGTTTGGGTTTCTTTACTAATGAACGTTTCTTCGCGATAAAGGGACAATCTTACGATATTTTCTTATTTCAATTTGTGGATTTTCTCGATAAAGGTACACTCGCGTAGGCAGAAGGAGAGAGAATATAAGCACAGTTGACTTCCTCTATCGGCAGAGAACGAAACGTGATTCAGCTCCGTACCGCCTCTCTTAATGGAAATTTGACGCCCCGTTTGATTGACTCCGTATTTTTAACTTCCAACCGTGATAGGGTAGTACCTTGTCGTTTTCCACCTTCAGCGGCGTCAATATTCAATCGCACAACTGGGAACATGAAGCAGTCAAAAATTCGCTGTTCCATGTGTGAATAAAATTTAATACCATTGCATAGTAAATTCTATATTGTACGAAAATTCTTAGTTTCTCGGAACAAAAGCAGCGATACCGAGTATATCCGTTTATGCGGAGACCGGGAAATTTTAAAAGAAGTTCGAATAGAACATAGTGAATTTAAAAATATGGTGTACGATCGATTTTCACGAAAACGTCTGAAATGACAAAAAATTATCTTCGCAAATTTGAATCTCCCACGATTATTTGCTTTATTTCAAGAGATAGCTGAAAAAGGAAGACGACACAAGTAGTAATATTATAATACGTAACCTTTTATACTAGTACGAAAAAATACTACGTGGTATGTGGGCACCACTAATTAATAGATAGGTTTCACTTTTTTGCTTGTTCGTTTTGAGCTTCAAAAAGTTGTAACCAAGTTCTAAGAGTTAAACAGACTCTGAAACAAACTGATGTTTGCTTAATTTAATTTGTAATGCTGATCTAGGCAGCATACATCAATACGGCAGGAATGAATCTCGTGTTGGCCTGTATAAGAGTAAATTCTTGGGAATCGTGAATATCTTTGAAATGAAGACCCACGATTCATCTTTTCAAAATAACCTGTAAAATCCCGACATCAGTTATCAGATACGTGGCTGCTAGCGTGATCGTCCGTTGCAGAGCAATGCTCGAAAACCAGTTCGTACATTTCGCACTCGTCACAAATTCCGAGTCTGGAGTTTGACCTCTGTCATGGGTTCCGATTCGAATATGTTACTCTCCGTCGTCCACATTCCATTGGGACTCAAGGTCGATCAATTCACAATCACAAGTATGATTTGACGATTCTGGTAGCGGTGCTTTGCTCAGGGTCCTCTCTCATACGCACTTCAAAGACCCCGAAGATCAGTCCGAATGACGTTCTCGTGATACGTGTGCTCTGCAAAAACTATTAACCCCTCCGGATAAGCAAAGATGAACGATCGACTAGTATAATATGGAAATGAAGAGCTTATTAAGTTATAGAACAATTCTAAATGATTTTTTGTGGAAGTGCTCGCTTATTGCTGATATTGGTTCGCTAATGACCCAGTAAAATTCTGAATATAGAATGCATTTAAAGAAAGTGCAGGGAAATAAGTGCAGGGCCCAAATCCAAAAGTGGATATCCATGTAAGAGGCGATGTTCGGAACGATCGCAAAATATAAGCACAGAAGAGTTTAAAAAATTGTATACATAGGTGTAAGAACGTTAGTCAATTAACACTAATTGCTTAGATAAGAGCGGCGTAATTTTCTAACCTTTGAGTACTCATGGTGTAAATATTAGTTCATTACGCGACCTCTGGATGGCAGGAGACCGCTACATCTGACCGCGCGTGTACCACTATTATTGCATCCATGTTTACGCCGAGCAGTCTTTGAATAAAATAGTCAGTCCTTACTTCTTCGGATGAAGCCATTTCTGACAACGAAGAAAACCGAGGACAAGGGAAGAAAAGTCGAAAACCTGAATTATTAAAAAGAATGTTGCTAACAAACTTATGAGCGACATGGAAAACCTTACTTAGCTAGATTTATTCGAAATTAACAAAATTTAGCGAAAATAATTATGAATTAAGTAATAAGCATGGATGTATATTTCGATTATAATTAAAACAAGGAGATGTAATGAGAATTTAAAGACGCGATTAGGAATAAAATGTGTGTCCAGAGAGAGCATAAACGAGTCGGAGTGATTCTTGTAGGAAAGGAGGGTTTCCACCGTCCGCAAGAGAAGGGAACGTAAAAGGCGATGGAGACGCACTGGTCTATCGAGGTCAGCAGCTTCGGAGGGCCCCACACGAGACGCATCGATCGGGCGAGATCTGCACGCTCCGATGGTCGCCGGAGCAGAAACAGCAGCGGCAACACCACCGGAACAGCCAAGTCGACGCAGCGCCGCCCCGCGGCGGTCGATCGGTGCGGCTCCTTCGGCGGCACGACGATAACCACTTCCCCGCGCTCACCTCCCTCCGCGACACCTCGCAAACAAGAGGCCGCGGCTTTTTGACGAACGGCGTGCAATGCGGGGCTGTTTGCGAGGCAGATCGAACAGAACGCACAGTTCAAATCGATTCCATGTCGACTATGAGTTTTCATGCCCACAGACCTCATTTAAATTGTTTCTGCTGAGTTCTTTCAGAAATTCGCGAACTGTTCTTAATTATTCTCGTTAATTCTTTATCACTACTCATCATGGCTTCGATAAATAATAGTTGAATTATTTATAAAGCATTACACAATTCTAATTTTTCCAAGCATCTTTCGAACAAACAAAAATAATTACATATTTCTAGGCTTGCGTCAACTTCCACCGCATTGTCCCGCGGTGTCGGGGATGTTCCCGGGGGTGGCGGGTTTCCACAAGTGTTCTTTTACTCAATAAGACTTGTTTTTCATTTCAAATTATTTTCAACAATTAGAAAACCTGAAAGCCAGCGTTTTCATCCTTGATATATATTTTAAAACACACCACACGGGCCTGCGCAAAAACAGGATTTTCGGTTTTAATTCAGAGTGAATTACACATTTGACATCTGCTATTTTCGCAATAATGAAATTCAGTTATTGTCATTTTCGTGTGACATCTCTGTTACTGATAAATACAACGATGTTTTATAAAACTGGTCAATTGGAGAAAACAAATTTTATTAATTTCTTTTTTCATTAATTGAAACTGACACTCATTTTTCAGAATATGTTTTACTCTGCAAGAACAGAATTCTAGAGGCGAAGTTGGCGATGAAAGACAAATTATGGGGAAAGAAGTGGGCCACGCTAAAAGAAGGACGCAAGGTCTTCATTGATTAAAGGCAACATTTTAGCCGACACTGCCATTTATGGAACAAGGGACAATTCCTAAACCATGTTCCACATTGAAGAAGAACAGGAGTGCAATAATACGCCAGTGCAAGTTCAAATGAAGATCGACCCATTTCTTGTTGTTTTGTTTTGTTTTACTGCTTCTAGAAACGTGCCGGGGGGGGGGGGTCCACCTCCTTGCCCCCCACTCCGCCGCTGGCCGCGGATCTCAATCGAAAGGCGCCTCCTTTGTATTCGCTGCCGCCTGAAGGCTCAATCTGCCCCTCGGCGGCTGCGCGCCGCCCGCGCCCCACAGCCAGAGCCAGAGCCGGCGCCAGGGCGGGCGGGAAGTGGAACAGATCTAACCCTCCGCTAATCGAACTGCCTCTTCTCAGCGGAAGATAACTCGTCCATTGAGAAATCCCTTACCCTTGTGTTGTTGGAAGGAGGAATGCGTATATATTTTGGTGAATTTTCTAGTAACCGTGAAGGTCTAGATATTCGTAGAGTTCATGAAATAGGAAATCTACAATACCTTAAAAATGACGTGGGGCTATCTAGAGCCAGTTTGTGGAGATTTCTTTAAAGGGGAAATTGAGGTGCAGAAAGCGATAGGAATCTAAACGACTCATTCGAACAGTAAATGAACACCTTTGCAGGTTGGTTGTTTCTCTTTTGGGGATAGAATCTGAGCACATAAATGAACGTTTTATTGTTTTTCATCCCGTATAAGAATACCATAACATTTTAAATTTGCATTTAAACTATAATATAATAAGCTTATTACTGTAACATCTACAACGAAATTGAATTACTATTTTTTTTATTTTCAATCCCAACTATGAAGAGATCAGTCTATGGATTGAAGGAAAGGTAACAAAAAACCGGAAGTTTATAGGAGCGCGAAGAGAACGATATTGGAACCAGGAGCCAAGTACAGACTACAGACAAAGTTGATATGAAAACGAAAACTACACAATAATTAGCAGAATCTTTCGATTTCTGTAACAAATATAAGTTCGTTAAATCGTTTCCCTTCAGCTGACTTTAAATGTTGTCCAAGGAATTTTAGGGCCTTCCTGCGAAACTGGCCAACTGCCCCCCCCGCAGTGTGCATGAACTAATGAGAGTTAACAAGCTGTATTCCGAAACACTATGTGCTCTTTCAATATATTCTTTTTTAAGGTAAATAATTACGGTACCTACAGGTATTTTTGATTTTTGATTTCGATTTTTTCCCAAAACATAGCTTATAATGAGTGAGATAATTCCTCAATAGATCGCGTTGCATTTCTGTGAAAAGTTTTTGTTTTTTGTTGCTGACAATGAATTAAAGTGATGAAATTAGCAACCGTAAATATTTACTAATTTAAAAAACCCTCTACTTTTTTACAAGTTCAAATTTAATTTTCAATATGCCCAAGAAACCTTTGTGTCGAATCATCCTGCTGCTGTGGGCTCTCAAATGCATGGGCGGATTCAAGGCGACACCGCTGAAGACCAAGGGTCATCACCAGAGCAGACGCGACGCGACGACGCTGCGCGGCGAGTTGAGAGAGCGGCCCAAAACTGACGTTCCGCGACCACCGAAGAACAGTCGACAGCAAGTAGAGAGCGTGACAACAGTCGACAGCAAGTAGAGAGCGTGCGCAGCAAATGACAGGCTGAGGACACATCCAGAACTTTTCGGATTTTCATTTACCAGGACGTAGCCAGTTCTCGACTGATCAGTGGGCCGCGATGACCAGGTCAACAAGAGTGAAAAGCAAAACGAATTACGCATGGAAAGTGATATCTTGTCGATTTCAGCGGCGTCAGCTTTCTCCTAGGTTCTTGCTGGCATCGGGATCCGGTATTTGATGGAGTTCCATCTCCTTTTCTAATGTAACAATATACTCGTTTTCATGCATTTTAAAAAGTCTCGAAGAAATTGATTAGCCTAGGAAAAAGGCACGTTATTTACTCTCAAAATGAGCAACAAACAAATCAGATGTAAAAACCAAACTCGGGCGCATTTTTATTCAAAATCCTGAAGTACCCTTTGCAAGTTGATTTTCGACATTCAACTCGCTTTTTTGGTACAATTGGGGAAAAGTGTATGCTTATAGATTTACGCAGATTTCAGGATAACACGACGAGGTGGGAGAACGATATTTTCTGTTGCTGAATACCTCCTGAGAGAGGTTTCAACAAAAATAAATTGGGAGCACGCAAACGTGTATCGACTTAGTTGTAGCTCAGTATTAACAGAGATCTTATAAAATCAAGTTTGAGAAACCCATCTGAAAAGATCGAAGCACTGGGTAAAAATTTCCATCTGTGGAAACGCGTACACAAGACGAAGATGCATTCCGACGGGGTCCTCCCACGATTCCGGCAGCACGATGCACACTGGGTCTACACGAGTCAAAAGGCCCAAGTTAGTAATTGAGAGTTCACACTACACATTTTGATTCATTTATACAAAATGAATATTCCTTATTTTTGGTCGGTTGAGATATGCCTCTCGAAATAACCTATTTTACCCTTCGCTGTAGTTTCGGCTTACGGTACAGCGCCTCGGTGTTGAAATGCGCGGTCGTGTTGACGCCTTGGGATAGAACACTACGAAGATGCTCGAAATGCGCGTTTCTTTTCTCCCCCCCCCCAGTCGAATTATACATTACTATCGTGATTATTAGCTAAAAGAGTCATGCATAGTGGCGAAATGATAATATTCTAATGATATTAAGTACTGTTTATTCGAAAAGGGCTCATTGAAGAGCTAGTTACTTTACAAAAGTACAGTTAATAACACTGAAGATTTGACATACCTATTCATTAAGATGACCTGCATCCGAATCTATATTAGGTTGTGAACTGCTGTGGATTTCAATGTAAATCCAATACGTGCACAAGGAACGGACATGGTGGTAACCTGTTTAAGCTGATGAACGCAGAGTAAGAGCCCGTACCTAGAGCGGAGCGCCTGTGTTCGCTCCGAGTGCTCGGGGGAGCGTCGCGTGCGGAGTGGAAGAGGCAGGCCCGCCACGACCCTCACCTCTCCTCACCTCTCCTCTCCTCTCCTCTCCGCACCTCTCACCTCTCCGCACCTCACCTCACCTCTCCTCTCCGCACCTCACCTCTCCTCTCCGCACCGCACCTCTCCTCTCCGCACCGCACCGCACCTCTCCTCTCCTCTCCGCACCGCACCTCTCCTCTCCGCACCTCTCCTCTCCTCTCCTCTCCGCACCGCACCTCTCCTCTCCGCACCGCACCTCTCCGCACCTCTCCGCACCGCACCGCACCTCTCCGCACCTCTCCGCACCGCACCGCACCGCACCTCTCCGCACCGCACCGCACCTCTCCGCACCTCTCCGCACCGCACCGCACCGCACCGCACCGCACCGCACCGCACCGCACCGCACCTCTCCTCACCGCACCGCACCGCACCGCACCGCACCGCACCGCACCGCACCTCTCCTCACCTCACCTCTTACTAGCCATTGCTACCATCATGCACAAGGTCATTATACATCACCACAGTCCAGCCCCTATAAAATTGGTTCATGGGTTTTTCACATGCCCTGGTAGCTGACGTGGCACAGCGAGGTTTCAAAATCCTTGAACGCTTGCGCGTCATCGCTTAGCGGCGTTTGCGAACCATTGCAAGTTATTGAAAACAAAGACGTACGAGTATGATATCAAAAGGGCGGCTGCGCCTACGAGTAAGATCATATCGAGCTAACCCTGAATTTCGCGGAGCTACCATGGACGTAGGCACGGCTAAGAAACGCAAACAAGATAGAAGGTGCGCTGCAAATAACGGAGAACGGCCTAGCAAAGACAAAAAGAAACCGAACAAAGGGACCCTTAAAAATGTTAAGGTTGACAACGGTCGGTGGACGGGTAGTCCAGGGGCGACGCTATTTGCAAAGCAACTATGCAGTGCGTAACAGCTAGGCTTTGCATGGGATGAAAGAGACAGAGAGAGAAGGAGAGAGGAGGAGAGAGAAGGAGAGGAGAGAGAAAGAGAGAGAGAAAGAGAGAGAGAAAGAGAGAGAGAAAGAG
>BLKR01015233.1:0-91226 GCA_011170035.1 Teleogryllus occipitalis | reverse complement strand
AGTATACTTGGGTTTTTCTAACGTGCCAGCTGAGGGTAGTATCTCCAAGATGGAATTGGGCACGACTTTTTGAGTCATTGTCAGTCCTGTCGTAAAATGAAGCATGATCGCGATCGCACCAAGCAGTGCTGCAGATCAAGCTACTCTATCGGCAGAACTGAGAATGACTCAAAAAGTCATTACCAGTTCCTTCTTGGAGATACTACCCTCAGCCGCCACGTAAGAAAACCCCGAGTATAAAAACCGCACTGTAACCCACACGCGTCGGTGTTTGCGCCGCTCCGCGCGCGTTTCGCCCCACAGTCGGCGCGCGGTCGCGGGCGGCGGCGGCGGCGGCGGCGGCGGCGGCGGCGGCGGCGGCGGCGGCGGCGGCGGCGGCGGCGCGGCGCTCTCGCGGGAAGTGCAGCGGCAGATTCCGTTATCACCGCGCAGGAGGGGGCGCGTGGGGCCACGGGGGGGAGGGGGGGGCGCCACGCGGCGGCCAGCGCCCTCGCCCCCGCCGCCGCCGCCGGAGAGAACAGGTTATCGAGGGGAAGCAGCAAGCCGTGCGCGATTTGGCCCCTGTTGCCACGTCGCCCCGCGCGCGCCGCGCCGCCTAGCGCACGGCCCGCGAAACACGCCGACACGACCCAGCGCCCTCGCGGCGGGAGGGACAGGGAGGTAGGAGGACGAGGAGAGGAAGGGGGCAATCGGAGGGAGGGAGGGAGATAGAGGTTGAGCGACAGGGAGAGCGCGGGATGAGAGATAAGTAGGGAGACAGGTAGACGAGAAGAAAAAGATGTTGGCAAAAGAGGGAATCGAAAGGAGAGTGGGATGGGAGGTAGATAGGGAAATAGGCTGCCGAGGGGAAGAAAGGAGGGAATGGAAAGGACAGAGGAAGATGCTTTACGAGGGAGAAAAGATGATGACAGAGGACAGAGAGAGAGGTTGATGATGAGAGAAAAGAAATGTTGACAAAAGGAGGCAATGGATGAGAAAGAGGAAAGAGTGAGAGACAAGGGGTGGGAAAAAGAGGAATATAAGATTGAGAAGAGAGGAAAGCAGAGCAAAAGCAAGATATTAACAAAGGGAGATCAAAGGTGAGAGTGAAAAATGGTAGTACAGGGAAGGAGGTAGGCCACTGCGGAGAGAGTGACAGGGCGTCCGTTGACAAAACAAACCAGGTGATTGTCTTCCACCACATCGAAAATTGTAAAAGTACTTCCTGATTCGTGATCGACAGCAATGATTTTCCATCTGACATCGAGACGTGACTAACAGTGCCAGCACAGTCTGAATTGCGAAAAAAAGTAGACGGAGCTTGAGAGGACAAAGTCAGTCTATTTCGTCAAATCGTTGTGTCTGAAACCTAAAGCAGTATAACTTTTTAAAACTCTTCACCAGCAACAGCTTTCAGATATAAGAATAATTGTAATAACCCCAAACACATATTTACAAAAGAAAATAAAAATAAAATGAAAACGCTGAATATAACCTGATATTATAAAAATAACAAGTATAACACTTAATTTTCGAGAGGTGTTTACTGAAGGAGGAAGTCTTGCACAACACTATTTTAAAAACTAACACACTCGTCCAAGGACAAAGTGATTCAATACGCCGCCACTCGCCTTTCAAGCAGTTGATTTGATTGAATGTTAGCGAAGTGATTCCGGGCGCGTCAACTACTGAGTCATTAGTCCTTCGGTGTAGTGCATGTTTTTCATCAGGGGTGGTGGGGATCTTGCCCGCTGAATGGCAGAGTATCCGGTGCCAGGCCTACCGTCGGCTAGTGAGATTTTCCCCCAACCGGAGTATCTCCACTAGCGAGGAGCACCGCCCCAGCCGGGACAAGCACTAAGCCCGACAGTCACCCAGCACGGCCGTGGTATTGTAGTGCATGTTAATATGCGCGTGCGTGTGTGTGTGTGTGTGTGTGTGTGTGTGTGTGTGTGTGTGTGTGTGTGTGTGTGTGTGTGTGTGTGTGTGTGTGTGTGGGGGTGAGAATAGAAGGAAGGGAAGCAAAGATCGGACGCGGTCCGCGGCCCGTATGTTCGTGCACTGTTCCGGCATTCGCCTGGTGTTGAAGAGGGAAAACCACGGAAAACTACCGATCGGAGAAGCTGGCCACAGAATTTTCTTCCTGACAGCGACTGAATTCGACCTAGCTGTCAAAGAAAACCCTGCCAAGGCGTCGGGACTCGAATCTAGGACGTTCCAGTCCTAAATTCATCAGTTGATGCCCTGAGCCACATCCCCCGCCCCTCCCGCGCTGCTGTGCGCTCTGCCGAGAGGGCGCAAGCAGCATGTAGCGCTTTGGTTGGAGCACACACGGAGTGGGAAAGAAGTGTTTACACGAGTTCATAAGTAAAAAGATTTAATATCAAAATTTTTAAACCGCAAAGGTAACTGTTCACATTTCTATTCGTTTTAATTGACAGAGTGAGTTACGTCAATGATCAATTGTTAGGCATTTCGTTGTCTGAATTTCTTTCACGCTGTCTTGGACCTTGTTCGATTTTCTTAAATTTGGGACGAAAGTCATTAACAGCGACATATGTGTAAAGGACTTTTTTTTCGCGATTTTATTGATCACTAAACTATTGGTTTCATGCGTTCAATATTTCAAAAAGATAAATATGACTTACGTTAACAAACGTTAACCAAATGAAGAGATAAAAAGTAGCTCTAGGAAAACGTTGATATTTCCTTACTTGCAAATTGCAAACGAAGCCATTCTATACGTATTAAACAAAAACACTGTCCCGAAAGGAAAGTGTAAATAAGAGACAAGTGAAGGAAAAGGAAGCTTGAAAACCATTCGACTAGATTAACGAGGAATAGCACTGGGAGTTAGATGTTATTAAATTAAGTAACTCTTCTTGTTCTGTTCAGTATCAAAAGTAATGGGTGCTTTTCATATTTATACGTTTCAAAGGGATTGTAGAAGTACTACAATCCCTTGAAATAAGTGAGTAACTAAATAAATAATAAAATATTGAAGTTATATAAACTTATTTATGTTAAATAATTAAATCTGCAGTTTACATTAGCTTCAAAATACCATCACAAACGTTTTTGTGACCACGAAAACTAAAAATAATCTTATTTAATTCGTAAATTTATTTCATTAAATAGGATAAAATGCTCTTAGTAACTTTAATGCCATTGAGGGGACCGTACGAGTACACAAAACGTACCTCATTTGCACAAAATAGGAAAAGATGCCATTTTCCTGCAGTTAGATACATGGATCATGGGTAGCGAATTGCCTTGATAACAGACTTTTATTATTATTATATAATAATAATAATAATAATAATAATAATAATAATAATAATAATAATAATAATAGTGGGGATTTGGGGCCAGATCTAGTAAAAATAAAGTATGTACCCCGGAAAATTTATCTCATCTTTTCAAGTCATGTCGCAGGTCTTTGGAGAGATCCCCAGCATAATTAGTCCCCAAGAGCTGCCTTAGTGAGTGGATCACTTTCCAATCTCCGTCTCTTCGCCCGAATAGGAGCCCCGGAAAACTTTAACGCAATTTCTTTCCGGGCTAATCCCCAGACACTTCCCCAAGAAAATGTGTATACAAAGGGGTTCCGTTCATACTATCCGAAAACATTTAAGTACAGGACCGGAGGGCTCGTTTCGAATACGTAAGCAAACTGGAAAGGCGGTCTCCGTCGTAATGAATTTTTCATGAAGTCATCGATAAATCTCTGTCTTCTAGATTAAGTATAGGTTTAAATATATCAGCTCCCATATTAAATATCAATGAAGTTAAACATCTTTATTTATAGTTGTTATTTCTACTTCCTGAATCGAGCGTTTGTGGCATAGCGTCCAAGTACGCGGGTCCACAGGTTGAGGGTTCTAGTCCCGCGTAAGGCAGGTAGCCGAGTCAGTGATTGAATTGAATATCAACATCATTAATATCAACGTCAACTGTTTTCATACTCTCACCTATCACCATAATTACTTCCACCTGATCTGGGTTCAAACCCTGACCGAATAAAGTGGAATTCGTGGGGGACAACATCCGATGTCTAATCATCATTACCGTTCCTGCACCATGTTCACTGTACCATCCTTACCGCATGGAAGGAAAGGTGAAGAATCTCTAATGCGACTGCCCGGGGAAGCGGAAGCGCGTACGTCGAAGTCTCCTGCCTCCCCTGCGCTCACGGACAGGAAGTACGTCACACATTCGCACGACCCCTGATACGAAAAATATGTGGTCGCTCTGCTGACATTTTTTCGCGCAACCAATCACGCAAAAATATAAACCCGACGTGGCAATTTATGCGTCAAAACTGTGCTATAGAGACGCGGAATGTATGGCCTCCATAAAAACAGAAACAACGCCGGATTTACCGAGCGAAATATTAATTGATGATGTCGATATGATGTTGCAGAGGTGATGGACTGACATTAAATACTCGCCAATAGATCTGGCAGCCGCACCGGGAACGGTTTTAAATACAGCTGAGAGAATGAATTTCGCTTCAAATCTCATTTCGCCTCGAGTGATTTGCAACTAATACCCTACGACGTTAAAAGTGATGTAACTAGAGTAAATTCACAATTTTCATTACTGCAATTTACCAACGAAATCGATGGTCGTAAAAAAAACATTCACAGTTAATAACACTTTGCCCTTCAGAGTGAATTCAATGGTACTTACAGGTGCTATTTGCATAACTAGCAAGGCAACAAAATACACACCCACGCACATAACATAAATTCGATTGTCGCACCTTAAAACAATACAAGTAAAAAAATACTTGATAGCAATACTTTTAAAATACCTCGAACTGGGATGTCTAGAATTAACTGATTATGAGAACGACTTCTCTCTTTCTACGTGAGAAATTCGTTAAGTCAAACCTTATGACGAAATATTCGTATATTAGAAACTCTGACCGCCCTTTCAGATTTGAGATATCAGGCCTCCGTATATTAATGTTATGTCTCCGGGGCAGCCCCTCGTAGCTGAGCATCTATTCCTTAGTAGTAAGGAATGTGCGGATGGACGCCCGTTTGTCTGAGATCCAACGACACAATACGTCGCTGTACCATCTCGATAACTTGAACTTCCTGTATTTCGAAATACTGAAATCTGGAAGTGTCTGAAACTTCCATACGTAGGAACAATTCTGCAGCCCACATTTTTGACGTAGAAAATTGTCCTACAGCCGGTACACACGGTCCAGTTTTCGGGCAAATTCTTATACAGTTTCTGTACAGAAACTTCAAAATTCCGAACAAGAAATATACAAGCCAAAAGTCGCAGAATGTAATTAATAACATTCATGTCACACACGTACTCGTGAGAAACGACTACAACTCAGTTTAAAATGAAAATAATCGTAGAATTACAATAAACAGTAACATTAATGATTGTAATCTAACGATGTACTTGGTTGAGGGTGATTGTAAGAAAACTGGTAAATGTGTCTCATATTTCATACTGAATTCAAGTCCTTTACTAAAATATCAGGCATCTGGGATGGTTCATGGATAGCGTACTAGCTTCCCGTACTGTGGTCCCGGGCTAGATTTCCGGTCGAGGCAAAAATTAAGTTGTAGCTTGCCTTTAAAATCGTCCCAGTTTCGGTAGCTGTTTGACAACGAAAAGCTGAAGTAGGCGGATCTTGCTAATTACGGCGAAGAGTATACGTCAAGTTCGCCTCATGTCCCTCCTACCCCCAAGCATGGAAATTTAACTAGGCCCAGGCTCGGGGGACACCGGTAGCAGGCCTACCGACTACCGACCCAATAATGCCAAATTCACTCATACTAAAATATTGGGACAAACATAGCGCCATTTCATCGTCTTCGTTTCATTGACATGCCATTAATGGCTATGTTTGTGTCAATTAAGTGTTTTGTAGTTGGAGAGAGATGACCAGACGAGGAATTACGTTACTAAAATTCAAAACTAGAGATCTGCTTTCGTATTTTGGTAGTCTTTGAATTAAAATAATCGAGCTAAAAATCGGAATAATTAATCGATGTGTACATAATCGATTAATCAAAGTGGGCATAATCAATTAATCGATGTGTACATACTCGATTAATCGATATGTACATACTCGATTAATCGATATGTACATACTCGATTAATCGATATGTACATACTCGATTAATCGATATGTAATACTCGATTAATCGATATGTACATACTCGATTAATCGATATGTACATAATCGATTAATCGATATGTACATAATCGAATAATCGATGAGCAATACTTGATTACTCGATGTGTACATAATTAATCGATTTCAATTTTTCAATTCATCGTTTAAAATAAATTGTGCTAATGAGGATTAAATCGCCCGTCCCCACGCAGCAGCGAATAGGCAAGAAGCGGGCGTGAAGCGAGCGCGTCGCGAGAGCGCGCCAGGTGGGGCGGGAAGTGACGCCGCCTGCGTTGACGCACAGGCTTCGGAGCAGCGGCGGCGGCGGCGGCAGGAAAAAATTAAAGAACCCGTTTCCCCTTTTTGCGGCGCCCGCCGGCCGGCGGGGCGCGGGGCGCGACTGGGCGGGGCGGGGCGGGGGCCCGCGTCGCCCTTTGTCCGCCACACAAAGCCTCCTGCGGCGCGCGGCCAGCTGTGGCACGGAGCGCCGCGCGACCAGCCTCCGCCCGCCCGCCCGCCCGCCCGCCTGCTGTCGCCCCGCCCAGCATCCCCGGCTATCCTCCTTTTCTAAGGGCCATCCCCGTTGCCTACATTCAAAATAAAGATCCTACGAAGGATTCTAAAAACAAACTTTATATTCAAACACACGTATAAATGGTCAAAAACTGGCTGTTTTCCTCCAGCTGACTAAAAATTACAGACATGTGGATCGGCGGAGAATCTGCCAAATTTTAGACTCTCTGAGAATTACTTCATCTTCTGCCTACTAGAATCAAGATTTATTTTTGGTGGACATCCCAATGTCGATCATCAATGGGGCTCCAGATTGAATATGCAGAGAGGCAAAGAACTCCTAAAAGCCATTGACAATGCACATTGCAATGTCCTACCTAGCAGCGAACCAAAATATTCGCCCAGACATACGGTGTGTATAAAATTCCAGATCTGCTAGACTTTTCATTAGAAAGGTATGACCCAATATTATTTCAATATTCATGTGTCTTGATTTGAGTTCTGACCACTCTCCTGTTATAATGACTTTCGGAGCATGTAACATTCAAGTCATTTTCTTATCAGATAGGTACATTACTGCAAGTTATTCCAACAATAGATTAACGAAAATATTACGGCAAATGTTCCACAAAAAAACGAACAATGATACAGATACCGCTATCAATATGTAAAACATTGTATCCAAAAACCAGCTTGGAACTCTTCACCTGAAATGAAAGTGTTCCAAAACCAATACATACCCACTATCCCTGACTTTTTCCGGATTTCTAGAAATTGGTCACCCTTAATTTTCAGAAAATGAGTCATTTTCGCGTAATTTTGCATGAAATGTATGCAATTTAAAAAGGTCAAAAACGGTTAGGGCTTATAACGAGAGCGCAGATCCCATTTTCCGTGACCTCTGCATTTTCGAAAACTGCAAAAATAACATTCCAAATATTACATGATTATAAAGAATAACAAGTGCAATATTAATGATAGATTCTTTCTTAATAAAAACTGTTCTAAAAAATTAAATCTCTAAATAATAAAAAGTACAATTTTTCGTAAATATGGGTAATTTTCCCATTTCTTGCTTGACATGAAAGCAATTTTATTAAAAGTAATTTCTACAAAAAGCCTACAAATACTTTATTTTTTCTCTTTTTCCCTAATGTACGCTTGTGCAAACGGCGTTCCATTGTTGAAATCCTAATTTGTTTCTCTAATTGAAAGTGTTCCTAGGCAAAATATTGTCTGCGATTATTTAACGGAAATAAAGTCAAATGTCCCGACCTGTAGATTTGTGACATTTGTACTCCGAACAAACGTTCTGTTGGAAGTCTCTGATATTTTTATAATCTACAATTTTTTAATTAAAAGTTCTTTCGGGAGAGATAGTTTTTAGCTTTAGAACTTAACTATTAACTAGCGTAATGCGGCGATTCCACGGTTTAAATAGTTTCCATGGTATTCTCGTACGTATTAATTGGAGATTTTTTACATTGGACGAGAAGATTTCGAAAAAATGGCTGACCGAGCCACCGGCTGACCGAGTCTTGTCGATTGGCACCTCGCTTGCCGCAAACGGTGCACCTGATTATTGTATGTAGAATTTGGGACCTCAATATTGTTTTTGTCATCTCAGTACCAAACGCTTGCACATATCGTATTCAAAGTACTCGTATTTTCTAATGTTAGTTTCGAGTTCGTTTTTCGCTCCTCTTCGTTGGTTCTCACGCAATTGCCCGAGATAAATTCGTTAGGTTCCCTTGAGTAATAACACCATTTGATGAAACGAATTAGCCGTCGTCGATAGAGGGTCCTTCATAACTCTGAAATGAGGATCCTCCGCATTCGACGAGCCACAAAGTCCGCATTAGATCGCCTTGTGATTAGATGCAATGATATAAACATTTTGGATTAAAATTGCGAAGTTTAATTTCCGGTTATTGTTCTGAATCGGCGTGTTTGCAATACGTTTAAAAAAAGTGCGCTTCTCTCTTACCTTTTCCCGTGCGTTGGCTAGTAATGTGCAATTAATTTATTCATTCATTCCACTTCAACCAGTTAAAAGTGTGTACTCTCTGAGTACTATTCACCTGACACATCATCGGAATAGTCTCTGTGGTTATGTGGCTCTGCCAATCAGCTGAAAAGCACTTCAACAAATTGAAGTGCGGTGCGCTTTGATGTATAAACGGTCAGTCAGTGGTGTTCTCCTCGCAGGTTGTCTCTTTTAAAAGGAATGCAAAAGTGATATGCATTCAATGCTTCTGGCTTATACAATCTAACCAGTTATAAATGTTGAATTAAAAAAAATTGTTTCTATCCTGATACGTAGCAAATGTGCAAAATGGCTCATTACATGTTATTTTATCAACAAATGCTGCAATAGTGACAGTTAGAAACCCGAATTTCTCGATACCTCCATTTACGGATTCCCCCTCACCTTTCCAACGAAATGTTAGACATACGTTGAAATATTCGGTTACTTAAACTCTCCCTTTTATATTCGTCACACTCAGGTCCCACAGTGTTGTTGGTAAGTCAATTTGGGTAAGCGAGATAATGAAAATATAATAAACTGTTAAATTGACATTTTGATTATTCTATGTCGAATCGGAGACTTAAGTAATAAGTAGTTGTAATTAAATTACGTGTTTGTATTCACTATCGAGAGGATATTAATGACATCTATTACTTGGAGTGTCAAAACGAGGTCGATGTATTTCATAACACATTAATCTATTGAAGTATATTGTACTACGACGTTCAATACTGCAAATGCTTGCAAAATGTATGCTGAATATTCATTTTCCGAAAGAATCGCCTCGAATTTTTTCACTCAACATACACTTGTGATACATTCACAAATTTTGATTTAAAAATACATCATAAACAATTTCAATGAGTTCCAGTGTCCTAAGAAATTGAAACCTAAATCATTCGGAGCATGTGACACACATGCCCTTGGTAATGCTAGGGTAAAGTTCTTCTATTGAGGGTTGGTTAACGGGGCTTGCTCAGTAGAAATAAAAAGAATTTACATGGTTGTTTGCCGACGTTTCGGAAAATATATTTCCATCCTCAGGGCTGTATAATATGAGGAGGCAAAACACAGTTACAATAAGGTTACCGAAATACGTGTCGGATATAATTGCAATATCTGGCTACAGTTGAACACATTTACAAATATTTGTTAACAAGAGTTAAATACCTTTCAATCACCAACAAAGTGTATACATAATTAATATAATTCTCGTGAGATGTGGATCACGGGATTGGTCAATTAATAAAACACATTAGTTTGCCAACTTTTCGGAATATGTTATTCCTTCCTCAGTGCTTACTAATATAGAAGACGGTCAAACTTCATGTCTGAAAGTAAGTGTTACTTACTTTCGGGTTACGTTTCACTTACTTCGGGTAAAGTTACAGGCAGACACGAAGTCTTGTATATTAGTAAGCCCTGAGGAAGGAATTACATACTGCGAAACGTTGGCAAACTAATGTGTTTTATTAATTGACCAATCCCGTGATCCATATTCCACAATTTATTAATGGTCGTGAATTCTACAATGGTCAATGTAATTCTCATATTATATAGCCCTGAGGATGGAAATATATTTTCCGAAACGTCGGCAAACAACCATATTGTAACTTCTTTTTATTTCTGCTGACCAAGCCTTGTTAACCTGCCTTCAATATATCATCAATGGTCGTTACGAATTCATGTTCAGTTCTACGTTGAGGATGTCGCGCTTCGTACGCCGGGCAAACGCTCCTCGTCGCTCAATACGACCGTCTCGTCTCGTCGCCGGCCGCCGGCGAACTTTCCCGGGTCGTTGGCCAATCGTCTCTCCGGGCGCGCGGCGTCTTTCTCAGGGGGTGGAATTCAGGAATTTTCCTTTCACCGCAGACGCGCTCCCAAGATTCTGTTTAGAGGAGATTTACAGCGCGTAATTCAGCAACGAAACTGCCCGTTCGCGGCGAGAAGTGCACCTTCGCGGCTTCCTTATTTTCACGCAGTGAAAGCGGAAATGTGTCACCTATTTGAAGGACGTTTCCCACGACTGGCTGCTTTGCAATGTGTGGTGGGCCTTGCAAATGATCTGACGTTCGAGTAACCGCAGCATGCTATGTCTCCTCGAAGTAACTTTCTTCTGTAAATTACTTTATGCCATCTACGAATCGCATTGGTACGACGGCAGTCGCTCCCTCGTAAGAATTTTCAGAGTGGAAGGAAATGGCAAACTACCAAGTATTCCGTAATATCTTCCACCTACTCATTAATTCACATTTGCTTAGTGTCGTACGGTCAAACCAACTAAGAGTGTAAAACAATAATAATAATTATTATTATTTTAAATTATAGACTTCCTATGAGTGGCAATATTGTGATCAAGTAATGAAATGTAAATAATAATAATAATAATAATAATAATAATAATAATAATAATAATATGTTTAGCAGACATGAGTTAATGTATTCCTGTAGCTGCTCTCCATTGTCTGGAATTATTTTTTTTCTAACCATCATTCGTTCAAATTACTTGAAGTTCAAAACATCCCCTTTTCCTTCTGCAGTACTAGTTTCTGCGAAGTTCTTGAACATCATTTCGTGAGAAACGCTCTGGGGGATGCACTTTCATCATGCGTATCCTTTCTGTAACAGTGTTGGGAATGGAAAGTAACAGAATGATGAAACGAGACCCACCCACATCTTGAGAAACTATATGCGGTGAGACGCACACGCAACTTAGCTGTGCTGGCCAGGAGGTCGTCGGTTTGAATCCCGACAGAGGCGGATTTTCGAGCTCACCTCAGTACAAGCTTGATTTTATAGCTGGTTCGGGTGATACCAACAGCTTCAATGATAATTTCAGAGTTCGGATGTTCTTGTCAACAGTTTATTCCGGTTAATTTCAGGGGACTGCCGGGACAATATCTGCAGCAACCGAAGGCGTATCGTGATCCTTCCTGCCCATCCTGACCCCGCTCCCATGCTTGTGCTGGACGATGGACCAACCTCTAACCCCCGGCAAGGTCTCGCAGTTAGGCGAGCGCGCAGACGGAGAGCAAGGGCCCTCCACAGACACCAGCTGTGACCGGGAGCCTGGCTTGCGCCGGTTCAAATTTGATACAGC
This sequence comes from Teleogryllus occipitalis, assembly GCA_011170035.1. Classification (NCBI taxonomy): domain Eukaryota; kingdom Metazoa; phylum Arthropoda; class Insecta; order Orthoptera; family Gryllidae; genus Teleogryllus; species Teleogryllus occipitalis. The sequence goes on along the minus strand of BLKR01015233.1, from coordinate 79,454 downwards.
CGCGATGACGCCCGTTGTGCGAACAATGGAGTAGGTAGCAGCAGAAAAAAAAAACCATTAGAATCGAAGAGGAGCAAGTTAATCCCACTGACGCTGCTTCCTTGCGACTCGAAACGCCAGCGAAGGCAGCCCGCATCCGATAGGTGTGCATGTGTGTGATTTTGTTTTTTTAAATTTTGTCTACAGTTTTTTTTATTTTTGCTAACCTAATTAATTACCTTAACTCGTACAACTTTCTCAATTATCCCGGCTTTTTGAATGATCAAGGCATTTGCAGCCTAAAATTGAAGAAGACAAGTACATTTCTGCACTCCTTAGTGCATTACACATTCTTTTACACATGACGTATTATGTTAGTAAATAAATAAAATTAACAATGAGATTGAAATTATAACATTAATGCTGCACTTAATCAACATTTTAGTAATTTTATATTGTACTAGTACGAACAATTACTGGGTTACGTTTCTCTTCTCCAAATAGTTAACACCTCCCCAAATTGTAAGGTTCAAAGGGGCTGTTCATTGCGAAAGGCATGGGGGCGGGGGGGGGGTCTTCCTGGCTGGCGTCTGCGCCGAGGGCTGGGCGGGCGGGCGGGCGGGCGGGCGGGCGGGCGGGCGGGCGGGCGGGGCGCCGCGCGGTGGCCGGCGGGCCGGCCGGGCGGCGCGGCGCAAGAAGCGAAGTGGCCCAGATTCGTTTTTTAAGGAAATGAAAGTGGGCCACGGCCGCGCGCCGCGAGGAAGGCAACCGAAACCGCGACGCAACCCCACCCCACCCCACCCCTCGCCTCGCCTACGCCTCCACGCCCGCCGGTGGACGATTTCCCACTATGGCTACATTGCCCACGTGAACGCCACCTCTGCTTGGAGGAGAATTCTAGCGGGCTCCTCTCATCGGGAGTTTTCCGTGGTTTCTCCGATCAACACCAGCCAAATGCCGGAGTAGTTCCCTAACAAACGGGTCACGGCCCGCTCGCGATCTTTCCCTCCTCTTCCTTGTCCTATCCTCTCCCCTTATACACACACTTACACTAACATGCACTAAACTACCACTCATGTTGAGTCGAGAGCTTCCGGCTATCTCTTGAGCTGTGTCCGGCTCGTGGAGATACCTGGAGAGGGATATTCGCAAGTGGAGGTGAGGACGGATTTCACTTCGCCCCCTCGTATAAATGTTTTTGAAATAATAAAGAAATAAAACATTATTTAGCTTGATATATGTGCCCGTATTTACGATAGCCGATCACTAGAGGATCGTTAAATTGTCACGAATCCAATGGTTGATTCTGCAGCTAAGTCGATAGTGCACTTGTTAACAGAAGGACCTGAGGGTGGTGAGATCAATACATTCCACTTCGCGACAATCCGTTTTGAGCATTGTAAGCTTGATATTATAAAAATAATTATAATGAGGGTATTCCTTTAGATGTGAAGCGATTATTATGTGGCAATTGATGAGAATACATTTAGTAAAATGACATCAAAAAAGTTTGCCTTTGGAAGGCGAGCCCTTCTATTTAACTGGTGTAGAAACTCTTCCGCCGTCGGGGCTCGAACGCTTGACCTTCCAGTCTCTGAAGCTTCAGCGGCGAAAGCATTTCAGCTGTTTCTCAAGATGTGCCCCACCCCCTTTTAAACACACTATTTCTTTCCCGCGCGCGGGCGGGCATTCCAGAAAGATTTTTCCTTTAAACGCATATTTTGTTTTAAACGTTTGTTCAAAATATGTAACAGAGCACAACCTCCCTTACTTGACGTCAGAAAGTACCTCTTAAAATACTGCGTACCTTTGGCGTCACATCATCCTGAAATGCCAGTAACTAAAAAAAATAAAAATGAAAATAAGAAAGGAACTCAGGTGTCTATTCGTACGATAAGGGCAAATCGAGGGCCAACAAATGTTTTGCAAGTGTGGGGCCTGTATTGTCGAGAAAGAATGTGTATCGTGATTGAATTAACTCATTCAGACTCAATGAATCAGAGCTAGTTCAAGACTGCGGAGTCTTGAGTTGTATTGACTCATTACAAATCGCTTCCTTTCTTCACTTTAATGAATTTAATTTACTAGCTAAAGTACAACTTGAATGGCTAGCATACTACTAGTATTGGGCATATTCCCATGTTGACACCCCTATATCAAGAATATTGAACGACGAGAATTCGAAATGTAACTCCTAACATGAATTACATACGTTACCAGAAAGTTATTTACTGATGATGCGTGTCATTTATGAGCTTTCGCTGAGCTCTGCGCGCATCAGAACTCCTTTTTAAACATGGAATTTTTGCATTGAATTCCGTCAGTTAATCGAATGGATTTGCAGCCTAGAGGGACGGGAAGAAGCAACTGCAAATTCCTAGTTCCAATAATGCGTTGTACTCCGCGTGCTGTACTCGTACACGAAGTGGTATGTAGAGGTGATAAAGCTGACGATGGAAGAGGAGGTGTTAACGGAGCAATGGTATAAGAGCATGCAAGAGAAACGGGATACCCCGAAGAAATCCGCCTTGAACCAGTTTTGTCCCCCGGCGTTTCAGGCGAAGCGACTGGGTCGTCAGGGTTGTGAACTCGGGCACTCGCTGTTGGAAAGCGAACATGATGGCAGTGCATTCGAGAGAGGAGAAGGCCGAAGCAATTTTCGAAATTTCTTGAACGTTGGGGTTCACTGACTCTCTCCCCGGAGAATCGTTACGCGGATGAGTCAGATGCGGGATCCGAACGACACGTGGGCGCGTTTATGTTTTCACAAAGAGCTTTTCAAGCTTTTTCATTCCGTGAAACTAAGGGTGGAATTTAAAATGTCACGGCTCTCCTGCAAACCAACACGTCAACATTATTGTAAAACATACCACTAATACTAAAAATATAGTTTCAGTGCAGAAAACAAAAGTAATTTGATGTTCAACACAAAAAAGTGAAACACAAAAGTGATTGCGTGAAATCGATTCCTGTGTATTATAAGCATAAATCATATTTTACAATTTGTTGTAAAAGTATTCTGACATCTTTTTAAAACACGCTACAACATTTTTTCGAATAATTTAAAAGATCTATTACAGTAATATAATATAAATGCATAAAAATAATATATTATGCATGTTTTAAAAGTTCAGAATACTTTACAAATAACAAGATTTCTCCATTACAATTTGTCGACTGATTGATTAGTCATTCCTGGCGCGTCAATTGCTAAGTTCATTAGTCCCGTAAGTGTAATGCGTATTTTTATTGCGGACGGCAGCGATCTTCCGCCGCTGGATGGCGAGATCCGGCGCCGACCTACCGTCGGCTAGTGGGGTTTCCCCCTAACCAGGTATCTCCCACCAGCGGGGCACCGCCCCAGCCGGCACAAGCTCTAAGCTCCCGATCGGGCTTCCGGAGTATGTGGTAGTGTAGTGCATGTCAGTGTAAGTGTGTGTTGCAAGAGGAGGATATGACAAGGAAGAGGAAGGAAAGATTGCGCGCGGTCCGTGGCCCGTTTGTTAGGGTAATTATCGGACAAACCACGTAAAACTACCGATCACAGCGTCCGGTCGCTGTTCGAGACAGAGGCTGAATTCGACTTGGCTCACATGCTGGTGTCGGAAATCCTGCTACCTCTCGGTCCGAGGCACTCCAGTGGCATCAGTTGATAAATACGGGATTATATTTTGCGCTTTTAAACATGCGATGTAACGGAAGTGTGTTCCTCCTCAGCTGTAATGTGTAGCCGAGCTGCACACCTCCACTCGCTAAGCGTGCCCTCCGGCATCTCTCCCTGCGCGGCAGCCTTCCCGCCCGGACTGCTCCTAGCGCCGGATTGTTTGCCGGTGGTGTAGTGCACCGCCGAAACACATAAGTGTGTACGATTGATTGATTGATTTTCGTGTTTCCGGGCGCGTCAACGGCTTTGGTCATTCGTTCCGTAAGTGTAGTGCGTGTTTTCCCCCCTCGGTAGATGGCTGTGATCTTTCCCTGCCGAATGGCGAGATTCGGTGCCGACCTACCATCGGCTAACGGGGTTTCCTCTAAACAGGTACTATCTCCCACCAGCGGGGCACCGCCCCAGCCGGGACAAGCTCTAAGCTCCCGACCGGTCTCCCTGTGGTAGTGTAGTACATGTTAGTGTAAGTGTGTGTGTAAGGGGAGAGGATAGGACAAGGAAGAGAAAGGACAGATCGCGCGCGGTCCGTGGCCCGTTTGGTAGGGTACTGCTCCGGCATTCGCCTGGTATTGATCGGAGAAACCACGGAAAACTACCGATCAGAGCAGCCGGCCGCTAGAATTCTCCTCCAGACAGCGACTGAATTCGACCTAGCAGAAAAGCTAGTGTCGAAAATCCTGCCGCCGTGGGGAGAGGGAACCTACGACCTCCCGGTCAGAGGCGCTGCAGTGACATCAGTCGATGCACTGAGCCACCACTCCCGGTAAGTGTGTATGAGTAACGGGAGATGATACGACCGGAAGAGAAAGGAAACATCGCGCGGAGATCTAATTTTTAGTGTACTGCTCCGATATTAGCCTGGCATTGATCGGAGAGACCAGGGAAAACTACCGAACGTGGCAGCCCACCCTTAAAATTATCCTCAACACTGCGCAGCGTCTGCATTGGTTCTGCAGAAATGGAGTTGAAAATCCGCGACATTCCAACCGTAGGAGCTCCAGGCTCTGAGACACTGGTAGTCCGTGGGAGACTGCGCTAAGATTTTCCACCCCGATTTTCCCTAAGTAAAACCTAAATTTATCCCATAATCTGAAATGTTTCCCACAAAACTTTATTTTCTAAAAAAAGGGGTATTTTTTCCATTACCAAATGTACCCCCCCCCCAAAGTTGAATATCCCCTATAAAATCGTTCATTTTCTATTACCAAGTGAAATTTTCTCCCCAAAATTTTAAATTTTCCCCAATGGAACTCTCGAAATTTACTACTATAAAACCAGGAGTAAATTGCCCCGCCCTGTAGGGAGGGCCACCGCCAGCTCCAAGGCCTCGTAGATCTTCGCCCGCCTTTGAATGGGCGACGGAGGCGGACGCAATCCGCCTGTGGTGCCGGATTGCGGCGCGGGGGCGAGGAGGGGGCGGGGCAGGGGCAGGGGGAGGGGTCGCGAGCCGGACGGGGCATGCGCAGCGCCCACGGTATTGAGCGGCGGCGGCGGCGGCGGCGGCGGCGCTCAGTCAGTCAGCCAGGCAGGCAGCCTCCGCGCGCGGGTCGCTACCGCCCCCCCACCCCCACCCATCCAACGCGGGTTAAACAATGGACGCCCGGCGCGTCGCGCTGCGCGGATATTTCGCCCGCGAAACAATGCCGCGCCGCCATTGATTTATCGATTTTTGGAGCGGGTGCCGGCGGCGGCGGCGGCGGCGGAGGGCGGTTGAGCGCGTGGGCGGCGGTGCGGTGATCCACTTCATTATCGCCCGACGCCCGGGATAATGACGCCCGCGGCGCGCGAGCCTCGGCGGAGGCACTTGTTTCCACGTGCGTTCCAATGACACCGCTCGTCCACCAATCACGGCCCAGCGCAAGCGGTGGGGGCACTGCTCGTGCAAAAACACATTTACAAAATCACGTGGAATCTCAAACAAATATATTAGACCATATAATAATAATAATAATAATAATAATAATAATAATAATAATAATAATAATAATAATAATAGTAATGTGCTTGAAACCAATAAGCAAACTAGATAAAACAAAAAACAAAAAATGAATTTTAAGACGCCTTAATCGACCAATACTCCGAATTGCTCAGTAATGAGACCTTCCCGACGTCTCGCCATCCCATTGGATGGACAGTCAGCAGCTCAAAGGATTAATTAAATACGAAACTTTTACTATGCAAAAACCAAATGTGGGAACTCACAAATAGATGTTGTGAAGAACATTCAATATTTTACGCAAAGTATTGTAGAGGAACCCACAGACACTACCCCTACTCTTCAGCAACCTGGAATAAACTTAATGCTACTTATCCAACACCTAACATCTTCAGTCGTGAATTTCCGGAATGATGACAATAATAATAATAATAATAATAATAATAATAATAATAACAACAATAACAATAACTACTGATGCTAGAGAATGGCAAACTTCCCACATGTTCGTTTCGTCTTCTCTTCCTTGTCTAAAACACTACACTCGGTGTACCAAGCCTCCCCGCTCCTACCGCACCTCTTGGATTACATTACTTTTCATTACTCCGTATATGCATACGTATACGAGAAAATAATAATAATAATAATAATAATAATAATAATAATAATAATAATAATAATTACATTAATAGCACTTAACCTCATTACAGTTTTAATGACAAAGATTCGTGACCATTATATATACGAAATGTGTCGTACTTCAATATTATAAAAGGACTTTTATGGACGACGTGTCCAAGACAAGTAAGTGGCACGAAGTTGGAATATCACCAAAGGATACTGATCATTACCAAAGATCTTTGTAAGTCAGCATTGATCCATTAATTTATCTCAAGGATTTTACCGCACTATCACAAGAAAATTATTCAAACGAAACCACATTTTAATTTCTTTTAATTATTTAGAATGCTTCTGACTGTACTTCCTTATTCTATGCTTTTGACATAAAGAGATGTGATGAAGCTGTGGTGTAAGGACGGAGAAATTTCAGCATACATAAGAAAAGTTTTACAATGGTATTCCCAGTGAACATTGGAAGAGATTAAGAAAGGACAGGTGAATGTCAAATGTTTCCACAAACCATTCATCAATGGCAACAACATACAATTCTATACAATTTACTGTTCTTATTATCTTATTACGGTTTCCGATACGAAGATAAAGAAATCTAGTGGGAAGGTATTACTCACTGATTTTTCGTTTTCGGAACCGAAGATCAATCACCCACTGGTATAATACAGTAAAACGTGCTCAATGTGTAAAACGTGCGTAATAGCGGAAATTTGCCTAATGTGAGCTTAAATCGCGGTCCTGCCAATCACAAATTCTACAGTATTACATTGCTTAAAGCGGAATTTTGTCTAATGCGGAAAAAAGTACAGTTGGCCCCTTGAGGTTCCGGTCAGAGCACGTTTTACTGTAATATCAAAACCAAAAGTGTCGGTTCTCAAAGAGCTCAATCGCGATGAGCGAGTTTCCCCCATCTGAAATGACTCAGCCTGCACACACACACACAGATAGGGGGAGGGAGAGAGAGATGGAGAGAGGGTGAGAGAACGAGAGAAAAAGTGAAAGAAAGAAAAAGAGATAAAGGAGAGAAATATAGAAACAGGAGAGAGGAAGAGACAAAAGAGAGAGAGGGAGGAGACAAAAAGAGAAAAAAGAAAGCGAAAAATAGAGAAAGAAAAAAGAGAAAAGAGGAAGAGAGAAAAAGAGGAAGAGAGAAAAAGAGGAAGAGAGAAAAAGAGGAAGAGAGAAAAAGAGGAAGAGAGAAAAAGAGGAAGAGAGAAAAAGAGGAAGAGAGAAAAAGAGGAAGAGAGAAAAAGAGGAAGAGAGGAAGAGAGAAAAAGAGGAAGAGAGGAAGAGAGAAAAAGAGGAAGAGAGAAAAAGAGGAAGAGAGAAAAAGAGGAAGAGAGGAAGAGAGAAAAAGAGGAAGAGAGAAAAAGAGGAAGAGAGAAAAAGAGGAAGAGAGAAAAAGAGGAAGAGAGAAAAAGAGGAAGAGAGAAAAAGAAAGCGAAAAAAGATGAAGAGAGAAAAAGAGGGAAAGAGAACAAGAGGAAGAGAGAAAAAGAGGGAAAGAGAACAAGAGGAAGAGAGAAAAAGAGGAAGAGAGAAAAAGAGGAAGAGAGAAGAACAGGGCGCGAGGTGGCTGTGGTCTAATCTGAGCTGCAGCGCGGCGAGGGCCCGTTTGCGTGGGCGCCCGCCGCCATCGACCGCCGCCGCCCCCGCCGCCCCCGCCTCGCCTTCGCCGGCGCCCGCGCTGTGGCCCTCTTCTTCCCCCGCTGTTTGCCAAATGCACCCGCGCCGCTGCAGCGCACGCCCCTTTTTGCCAGGGGCTAATTTGATCTCGCCCGCGCACTTGACACGTCCACGAGAATGAACTTCCACGCCACACGAGGTGGGGGTTCAGGAGAACGGTTTCGCGCCTTCGATAAATCATAATGCTGATGGAGTGCGATTACAATTCAAATCAAATACCCACAGATATTATCCCAACACCTTTCACCATAAATATTTCAATGAACTAATAGTTACAACCTCACTTAGAAATTCTTAAATGGAATTTCAATAATGCCTATTTTACTCAAACACAAGATGAATGAAGGGTATTTAACCGTTGCCGACGAACTTTTCAATCGCAGGTAAAGAAAGATGGTCGCAGTGGTGGAGGAGATACGCATTTTACAGAGCTATTAAAACGAAGTGTTAGCAGATAGCGCCTGCAACATCAGTTTTTATCGCCCTTAACGGCATCGTAAAAGTGCAAATGTCTTCTCTCCCAAACGAGATCAGCTTTTTTCTCCCAAGGATTTCGGGTTGGCGGGTTCAATACAGGTAACTACGCGTGCATTTTCCATTCGAAGAGGCGAGCGTGTCATTGCTCCCCAACCTGTTGAATCTCTCCTGGGCTTCTGGAATATCGCGAAAACAATGGTGAACCATGAACATAATGACCTCAAGTATCCATCAAATATAATAAAACCTTGAATGTAAAGGGGTATACATGCAAACTAATTAACCCGATATGTATTTTTTTTACCTCACACTTAAACACTTGTTAATATTTCAACTAATCAGAGACATTTCTCGGGAGTGTGAGAGGAGCGGCTACAGTTATAGTGGCCAGCTGATTCCATGTTTTCTTACAAAGAAATTTTCATTTATGTTGAATATAAAATGCATTTTAATTGTTGGTTTACACTTTATATTTTTAACGTAAACATTTCAAATATTGAATACCTGTCGTTGGTACAATGAAAAATTAGTAAAAAGCTGTATTTTTAATATTATCCACTAGGGGAAAGTGAAGCTCACGAGTCACTGCTGATGTATTTTTTCTTTTGTTTCAGCGGTTCAGACAAGCCTTTAATACTTACACAATACTAGCGACTTATTTATTACAGATGCACCACATCAAATCAAATGAAGGTACTCATTATCTTTGAATTCGAGTCGAAGCTTCTGTGCATTTATGGCTAATTGAGAAATCTACATCTCACACCACAGAATACACGAGCTGCCCCCTCATTCACAAATGAGGAGTGCCCTTCCCATCAAACGCGTGCCCCACCTCCACAAAATACTTGTGGTGCCGATTTTACTGTTTTGTAACTGATACCACGATTCAACAGTATTGGTAATGGGCTAGGATTATAAATTACACAATATCGGTACCAACAATAAGAATATCATTCCATACTCCGATTTAAACAGAGTGGCACTTCAAGGTCATTAGCTGGAAAATGATGAAGGTCATTACCATCCATCGGTAACTCCAATACCAAACATTTCAGCAGTAACCAAACTTCCAATGTGCAGTGTCACCCCTCAGTCGAGCTCGTGACCTTGAAGTGCAACTGTGTTTAAATCGGAGAATACTGCAAGTAATATCGAAATGACTACTCCAAATGTCGATTTAGATGTTTTACAGAACGATACCCGTACCGGTAATACCTCTTCAAATGCATCGATTTCAATTCTAGAAAAATTAAAAATCTAAGTATACATTCTAAATGAATTGAATGCACAGGAACGTCTGTGCTTACTATAAGAGAGCGGCCCGGTTTCACAATACGTTTTTAAACCGGAAGTAAATATTCAGTATAGATGTTACAATGTTCTCGTTAGACAGAATCGATCCCGAAGCTGGGCATACCCATACAAAAGTATCCACTGATAATAAGAAAAGGAGTTTTTGCACGACATAGCGCACTGCAATCGACTAAAATGTCCATCTTCTGCTCATGCGCAGATGCACAAACGTGATGCGAAACTGAACTGCATATGCACAGAAGATCGATAGTGGGGTCGATTGCTGAAACGCTTCAGGTGTGCAAGAACTCCCTAATATCAAAATAACATCAATGTCGACATAGAATACCGATTCAGCAGTATCGGTATTGATTATGGGAATATCAATTCCACAGCACATTTCGGGATATTTTACAGCCTCGAACGATAAAGCAATCGAAAGCACTATCGATCTTCTGCGCATGAGCAGTTCAAGTTACGTATCACTTTTGTGCATCTGCGCTTGCTTGAAGATGGATATTCGCAGTCGATCGCTGTAAGCTATGGTGTGAAAAAACTCCCTAATTAAACGGCATGGATTTCCACTTTGAAAACATCGAATACGAGTATAGATATTTGAGTCTTTCAGTTGCTGTAAGTGACCTATCCATGGTGGCAATACACGGGTGAGTTCCTCTGGTGCACCGATTTGAGCTGGTACTGCGCAACACCAATTTGCGACACGAACCACGTGACCACAACACGGACGTTTGAAAAGCCAGACCAGAAGCTGGCCGCCATTTGCATGGAGAGTGAGAAGTGTTAGAAACATTTTGAAAATGGTAGTAAGTTTTCAACAGTAACCAACCAAAACAAACACGAAGGGGTACAAGATGCAATATTTAAAAGAGATGCTTCATAAAGATGTTTAAACGTCTTGTAACGAGGTGATAATTTGGGTGAGTGGCTATATTTATATTTAGTTTAAATCCCAAGTGAAATCGTTTCTGCTGCATAACTGTTTCTATACAATTAGAGACTATACTGAGCATCACAACGAAAGTAACATTAATTTTAAGTGATATTTAATGTATTACTAACCATTGGACTGTATAATTCTAAACAATATGTAACAAGTATTGTATCGCAGCTTCTGGGTCAATGACCCCCATCTCGATCAGGTTTTTCGTCCAGTTTCCCTGATCCATTGAGCAAATGCTGAGATGGCCCCTTGGGTTGCTTCTGGACATAAATGTAACTTCATTTTCTGTGCACGTCTTCTAGAATTCAGTGGGAAATACAATTATTCAAGTTATCGTTTCCATGTTGTCGCGGCAGGAAGTATTATTCCTAAGGACAACATGGATAAGAGCCCAAAATTTATTGCTTATTTATCCTTGAAAATAGATTTTATTATATGGGAGCTTTTTTTTCTTTTCTTTTCTTTTTTAATTCAAGTAGCATATGACAGTGTAGGGATCACAGAATTTTGAAAATGTGCACACAATTCACTTTTCTCCATAGCACGTCATACGCAGTTTTAACTTTTTTTTTTACGTAAAATAAATTTAAAAAAACTCCCGCTAATATTGTGTCGCAAACTGAAGCTGATTGGCTGAAGTCGGATACGATGCGCAAGAGCCCCCCTGGGCCTATCGCAAGCGGATGAGGACTCTGCGAGGGACGCGAGGCGGTGCAGAGGCGGAGCAGGTGGCCGGGACGGGTGGCTTCGTCATATCATTATAATCCCTCCCACCCTCTCCCCCCCGTGCAATCTAGGAGCTGTCACCGGCGCGCGCGCGCACGCCTGCGTTTGAAGCGGCGGTGACGGCGGCCCCGGTTCGAGTCCCGACAGCCCTCGTCAACCCGTCCCCGCCGTCGCAACGGGGAGCGACTTGCAAGCCCCAGGCCGCCAAGCAGCAACCTACAATTGAATATCTCTCTTATAAATATGATACAGTTCTTGCTAAGGAATTCACTCTTTGTTTGGTCCGTACATACTTAGCGACTGTGTAGGGGTCAGCGGTGTCAAAATAATCGAAAATTAACTATTTTCGGGTACATCATCAAAATAATGGAGACCTAAAAGTGACTTCAGGAAACAAGAAACATGGGAAAAGATGAAGCATATTCTACAAGAGATCTTGGATACAGAAAGGTCTCGCAAGATCAATAAATTCAAGGGATACCAAGATGGAACTAAGTACAAGAGAGACCAATTCATAGGCCCTATGACTTTGGAGAAGCTCAGTAAAAGAATTAAGGAATTCTAGGAGGAGAAAAAAAAGAGAAGAAACGAAAAGGAATCATGAAAGTTTCACCGGCGGGCCAGTTATTCCCCGCGATGCATGTGTGGTCATGTTCGAAGAGAACTAAATTACGGGACTCTGTTATCCCATCGTGATTACGAAAAAGTTGAAAAATAATATAAAATTATAATTTAGAATGCAAAATAATATACTGTTTATATTATTAAGTTTGAAAATAAAGTGATAAGAAATTGAATTCTATTATATTATAAATTTGTATTACAATAAGACAATCAAACAACAAACTACAGTACAGCTCAAAATACATCAGGAGGTTTTTGCACGGTATACCCGTACGTCGTACGGCAATCGCCAGCACACTCGATCTCCTGCGCATGTGCACTTGTAGTTTCGCGTCGTTTTGTGCACCTGCGCATGCGCGGTCGGGGCCGGGGCTGGGGCCGGGAGCGGAGTAAGCGCGTGTCCCCATGCGGCGAACGGCGCACTTCACACGCTTTCTTCCTCCCCCCCCCCCGCGCTCCCACTCACCGCGGAAGCCGCTTTTGCAACTCAAGCGCCTTGCCGCGCCGGCGACGCGTCTCTGCAGCGACCCTACACTTGCCTTTTCGTAACGTCGCAGCTGAGGGTATGATGAATACGGCACGGCTTTTCGCGTCTTTCTCGGTCGTGCCGCTAAGTGTCGCTTGATCTGCAGCACTGCTTGATACGGTCGCGATCATGCGACATCTTGCGGTTAATTGATTGATGGATTTTTTCGTGTTTCAGGGCACGTCAACTGCTTTGGTCATTAGTCCCGTTAGTGTAGTGCATGTTTCTCTCTCTCGGGAGATGCGCGGTGATCTTTCCCCGCTGGATGGCGAGATCCGGCGCCGACATACCGTCCGCTAGTGGGGTTTCCCCCTAACCAGGACTCTCCTACCAGCGGGGCACCGCCCAAGCTCTAAGCTCCCGACCGGCCTCCCGAAATATGTGGTAGTGTAGTGCATGTTAGTGTAAGTGTGTGTGTGTGTGTGTGTGTGTGTGTGTGTGTGTGTGTGTGCGCGCGCGTAAGGGGAGAGGATAGGGCAAGGAAGAGGAAGGACAGATCGCGCGCGGTCCGTGGCCCGTTTGGAAGGGTACTGCTCCGGCATTCACCTGGTGTTGATCGGAGAAACCACGGAAAACTACCGATCAGAGCAGCTGGCCGCTAGAATTCTCCTCCAGACAGCGACTGAATTCGACCAAGCTGAAAAGCTAGTGTCGAAAATACTGCCGCCGTGGGGAGTGGGAACCTAGGACCTCCCGGTGAGAGGCGCTGCAGTGACATCAGTTGATGCACTGAGCTACTGCTCTCGATACGCGACATCTTGCGGTAGGAACGAGAAAGACTCAAGAAGTCGTGCCATATTCCATCTTGAAGATAATACCCTCAGCTGCAATGTTACGAAAATCCAAGTGTAACAAGCACGAGCAAATTTGGAGGAGGGGGATAATGATACTGGACATATTTACGCGATTAAAATTTCATGGCATCTAGTGAGTTCGGAGAGGGAACTCTCTTATCCAATCGTGAATTTCAAATTTCCCCTAATTAGTAAAACATGTCATAAGTAAGCAAAAATGTTAAATGGAAAAAGGGGCCCAGAAATGATGTACCTGTTTTAGGGTGTGCACACCTGAAATATTTGATTATTAAATGTACGCACTCAAAAATAAATATGAAAATAAACTACGCAATGTACCATTTATAAAGGAATGTTAAAATACTTAAATATAAATAAAACGATATTCCATAATACCCGAATTCCTCTACAACCTTTGTTCAACAAAAGATATACATCACTCTTCGTGTTTTTTAAATTTGTAAATTTTATGTTGTTGCCTGCCGGGATTAACACACCTTAATGTAAAAAGTTTCAGTTTAGATTCAAGAATTTTTTCTAGTATATTCAGAAATTTGAAATATGGCCCTCAGCCATATTAAAGATTTTAATTTTGGTCCTCGAGGTCTTGCAAGTTGGACACCCCTGCTGTAAACCATATTCGAGAGGCATAAGTTAAAGTGGGGCCCTTATCACTGATGTATGTTTTCAACACTGTTGGAAATGTAACATTATCGTGTTTTAATTTCAGATATCTTCGTCAACACAGTAATAAACCGCGACAATGTTCAGTTTATTCGTCTGGAGTATGGAAGGACTACGTTTATCAGAACCATTATTGGACAATGCGTCATAGAGGCCACGAGTGCTTTCTATTGTGACCTCCGGATTTTTTATTGTGTAAGAGATACGTTCATTTCTTCACAAAAAGTTTCTGTATGTTTTCCAGATGCACAAGCCGAGGAAGAGTTCAAATGAGAACTACGTAGCCTGAGAAGACCATGTGAAGACCAAAGTACGTAGTGTCCTGGGCTATTCATTGCCCATGGCGTTTTAATTTACCGTTAGTGTTTGTGTTATTTCTGTTATCCGTACTGAGAAACTATTTCTCCATTTTTCTTTGCTAATCACTCGGAAAGGAAGTTAAAGAAATTCGTTTGCTTAGTGAGTTCAAATGGGGGTTGACTCCCAACTGAATTTAACTGCAACGTAAGCAAAATGCTTCCAAGCCAATGCGTGTTGGTATTTTTAGCTGATGATGTGGGTGAATGAATACAAAAGCACACTAAACACATGCTTCGGGCCACGAATATTTTCATATTCTGGATACGAAAGATACGTTTTACTTTCATATTCAGTTTGAATACATCTAATCAATATATCAATATCGATAGAGGGTCCCTTAGTGTGGTATTGCGTTTAATTGATTGATTAGTGTTTGCAGACGCGTCAAAGACAAAGGTCATTAGTCCCGTAAGTGTAGTGCTTGTTTTTTATTGCTGGAGGATTTAGTTTGCATCACATTCTGAATGCCACTTTTACTCAAATGATTTCAATTTCACATAATTTGGTATAATTACACATTTTTACACGTACTACCTATTACTACATACGATTACTATCCTACTTCTTACATAATTCATAGCATTTAAATGGTAAATTTACATGTCAAAACGAAATATTTCCAATATGAGTTTGCAATTAAGTTTTTTTCGAATCATCTTTCTGAGAACAAAAGGAAGTGTATGCGTCCTTATAACCTCCGGAACTTTGTCGTGAATAATCAAATTGATTCATTGCTTTTAGAAAATTGCTATCTCGGAATCTACGAAGAAGCAATATTTGCAAAGCGAATGTACCGAAAGCATCCACACTGTTGCTCATATTTCATAGCGCCCACGCGCCAAGTGATAAAAACCTGACGAACTTTGTTACAGACCACTGTGTTATCGCGCTTCCTGCCGCCCGCCAAGCAATTAACATCCCTGCTCCAGGGACCGAATTCCGAACCCACTCATGAAACACTGCCCGCGGACACTGAACAAGAAGTACTCCTTTGGAATGCAACGCGATATATCGGTGGCACTTGTTTTCAATACACTGAGTTCAATTGAAATGTTGGATGAGTGGAGTTTTAGGACGCGTCAACAACTTAAGATTATTCGTCCCGTATGTGTAGTGCATGCTGTATCCTCGGAGGAAACAGTGTTTCTCTCCCGTCGGAACGTACGATATTGCGGATTCGGTGGCGAGTTAAGGTTAGCGAATCGGACTGTTGTACCAGAGTTTGCGGGTTCAAACTCGACCGAAGCCGTGGATTTTTAAGGGCGAAAAAATCCTTCGTACGCCTTCCTTCGGAGGGGAAGTAAAGCCGGCTGTCCCATGTAGTAGATTTACTGCATGTAAAAGCTCCTCAAGCCTCAATGAAGCCTCTGAGCAAAATTGAGTTCCGCCTGTTTCGTAGCCCAAGATAATAGCTTCTTTCTCCGCTAGATGATGAAAGGAGCGTAGCGAAATTTGCGTGGTTAGACGGAAGAGCGGGCCTGATGGCCCGAGTCTCGCCACGTAAAATAAGGCATTAACTATCTGGCGCCGACCTGCACGTCGGCCTACAGGTTTATTCCACTCCAGGTATTTCCCCCAGAGGGGAACCGTCCCACCCGAGACATCCCGGATGTTCTTCCAACATGTGTGGTAGTGTGGTGAATTAAATGTGTGTGTGTGTGTAAAGGGCGAGGTCATGAGGTTGAAGAAGGAACGATAGTGTGCGATTTGAGGTCCGTTGGGTAGGGTACTGCTCCGGCATTCGCCAGGTGAACATCGGAGAAACAACGGAAAACTACCGATCAGAGCAGCCGGACTAGAATTCTTCTCCTGACAGCGACTGGATTCGATTCAGCCCCTAACCAAAATTCCGCCATCGCGCGCTCTCGACACCCGGACATCCCGGTCAACATGAACAAAGTTCGATTTCGGGGGAATACGGTCCCTGAATCCACCCCCTCTCCGATCCGCCACTGGCTATGCAAATCATATGGTTCTCGTAAACAACACTGTTTATTCTACGTACGCATTTTATATTTCGCTTAAAACTAGTTTCGTTTATTGTTTGGTGAAAACTATTATTCAATTAATTCGCCTAGAGGTAGAATGTCCGTTCCGCTTGTCCACAACCAATTTAATGTCTGCACAACCACATTTTGTATTCGAAAATTTAAAATGTTCTTTTATGGCTATTTTAAACACTATCATGAATTTTTATTTTACAGGTTTTTGCTATTTTTCTTACGTATTATTAAAATATGAATACATGGGCATATTTTGCTTTTCCTTTGCTAGTGATAAATATGTGGACATTATGCTCGAAGGGAACAAAGATTAGATGCGTCGTTCAAATATTTGATTTGAGAACTACAATGAAACTTATCTCGAGTGATCCCTATTGGTGGCCCGGGTTTTGAAAATAAAGGAATGGACCGGTTTAATTTTCATGAAGTTAAGAATGCCTATCTTGAATTACACTTCAGCCACAAATTACAAATCTTTCCTCAGCATTTACTTCATAGTAGGCATAAACAACTCGTAAACAAAATAATTCATTTACAAGTTTTTGATCTCTTTTCTTTTTCTCAACAGGTTTCTTGCCATTCCTAGACATGATTTTCAACAAGATTTGAAGGTACAATTCCACGAAGAAACTTCAAAGCATGTTAAAATCTTCTATTGTTCTCTGCAGTAGACTTTAATCCGTCTCAACGAAGTAAATGAAGTCTCCGCCGGTCTTCCGCTTACAGTGGTGAAATGACAAATCCGTGACGGAGTGGCGACCGCCCAAAACAGGTGAATGTGTGCAAAGTAGGCGGCCACTGGGCCAGGCGGCCAGTGGCGTATACTGGGCTACCGAGGCTACCAGCGCGCCGGTAGCCCGAGAAAATTACGAGAACAAAAGTCTGACAAGATTTGTCATATTAAAAATAATTATAGGCCGCATTTTTTTTCAGTGACAAACATTTTTCAAAATTCCATATCATCTGTTCTGTTGAGATGTGTATTAAATCGCTCGCTAGTCGGCGCATCAGTCCTCTTAAAAGGCGGCAACGCCGAAGAAACCGCTGGCACTCAGCGGCATCCACACAGCGTGCGTTCGTTGCATGACCCACTCCCCCCTCCTACTGGTAAGAAAGGGCCAGCCAAGGGCTCAGGTTGCCGATTTCCCGAGCGGTTCCTTGACACGCTTCGGAGCCGTTCGGAGGTTCTGAGGCAGTGGGCAATAAATGGACAGAGAAAATTAGATGTGCGCTTTTGTGTACGACACACACGATTGGTGGTGAGTGTAGAAATACATAATAGACTAATCGAAGATTATATATAGTTATATAGTCAAAGTTTCTTTCTAAGTTCAGTGGTAACCCAGGGCATGAAAGCAGTATACGCCACTGCAGGGGGCGCGGTGGCTCAAAAGATGGACCACTTACAGGTTTAGAGAAAAATCACTCGTTTCCACAAAAATAGTTTTGACATCGGCGTGACCGCTTAATCGAAGTGCTCGTTTAAGCAGGAATAAACTCGTATGTCAACAAGTTGCGACTTTTGGATTTGAGCATAAATATACCACGACACTAGTAATTACTGTGATAAACTGTTTAATATTATGTTCAATAACTATTTTACAAAGGTTTTTACAAGCACACGGCTTTCTGTTCATACGGTGGGGTATAAATCCCGTAAATATTGGTACAGGAAGTTGCTAACCTTCAAATAATGGCTGTCCTAACCATTCTTACATTTGACGTCGAAGTGAGAAACGGGTTAAGTTTGCACGACATCGTCACGTTCATCCGCCTATTCGCCGTCATTAACAGAGTAGAGAGTCCAAAGAGCCGAATACTAACACCAATATAATCTTACGGTTCAAACAAACGGCTACTTATTCCACAGGTTTATCATTCAAATCATCACATTTATACCCTTGTACTCTGCACACCCTACTCTAAAAAATCGAATTGACTTCATTACGTTGGAATAAATTCAACGATTCTGTCAGAGTGGCGCGTAAAGAAGAAATTAGTGAATTGTACGATTCAACATTTACATCACCACTTTTGATTGACTATGATTCTCAAATAACAAACATTTCAGGGGAAATCCAATTTGTAAATGATTTTCTCACATTAGCACGAGGGTAACGATACAGCATTTTATATAGCAGTAGCACGAACTCAAATGAAAGAAATATCTGTGAAATAAAATAATTGACAGACATTCAATTGCATTATATGATGAAAATACGAATCACGACAGTTTTAAAAACCGAGACCATTTATAGGACGACCATGATCAAATCTATCCCCCCCCCCGAATAGTAATATATTTACAAACTCTTATTTCAAAGAATAAACATCTGAAAAAATGTCATTTTGTCATTTGTCCTATTGTCCCTGGCATGTTCCTTTGGACAGTGAGTCTCTTCCCTTGAGACATTGCTGAGGAGTTTCCGCACAACGCTGTCAAACTGGTGGGCTGTGGAATCGCTGGACACATGCCCCGACGAGTATCTTCGTTAGACTGAAAACGAGTTTCTGTTAAGTTATTGCGTACGTCGCATACATAATAATTATCCCCAAACCTCGAGCATTAAGTCCACAAGTGCTGGGAAGAAATGTAAAAACTAGTAGTTGAGTTAGTTAATACAATTTTAACCACGCCTCTTTGACGATCAGTCGTATTTACTTTACAAAATATAATATTAAGGGATTTTTAGAGTAAACAATTTTCTTCTTTATCATGCATTGTGCCTTAATACCATTTGGATATTAACCAGTCTTTAAAAGGTAACTCGTTTAGTTTTATCATCGCGTTAACATATTTTTTAAAACCCACGGAAAAAATAAAATTTAAAAGTAGAACGGAAATCTATACTAACCACACCCTTATACCTTTCTTAAGAAACAATGACAGTATCGAAACAATATCATTATAACTAGAAAGTTTTGTTATTGGTGGGTCGAATTCATTCCGCTAACTGGATGATAATTCATGCACGATATTTTCTTCGTTGATTGATTGATTTTTTCGTGTTTCCGTGCGCGTCAACTGCTTTGGTCTTTAGTCCCATCAGTGTAGTACATGTTTCCCCCCCGGGAGATGGCGGTGATCTTCCCCCGCTGGATGGCGAGATCCGGCGCTGACCTATCGTCGGCTAGTGGGGTTTCCCCCTAACCAGAACTCTCCCACCAGCGAGGCACCGTCCCAACCGGGACAAGCTCGAAGCTCCCGACCGATCTCCCGGAATATGTGGTGGTGTAGTGCATGTTAGTGTATGTGTGTGTAAGGAGAGAGGAAAGGACAAGGAAGAGTAAGGACAGTTCGCGCGCGGTCCGTGGCCCGTTTGGTAGGGTACTGCTCCGGCATTCGCCTGGTGTTGATCGGAGAAACCACGGAAAACCACCGATCAGACTCTAGACTTCTCCTCCAGACAGCGATTGAATTCGATCTAACTGAAAAGCTAGTCGAAAATCCTGCCGCCGTGGGGAGTGGGAACCTAAGACCTCCCGGTCAGAGGCGCTGCAGTGACATCAGCTGATGCACTGAGCTACCGCTCCAGGTATATTTCCTTCATCTTCATTTCTCACACTCAACAGTACTCCACCCCAAACATGTTGAGATGTTGGGGGTGGGTGGGGGAGTTGGGAGCTCACCCAAAGCTTCCCCGGTGTTGCGGAGCCTCGCTGGTGGAGACACCCGGAGAGGGAAAGTTTTTTTCCAAAAATAATGAATTTATATTAAATATCATTTTGTTTCCTATTGTAAAATTCATTGAATAAATAAACATGATCATACAGATTTTTTAGTATTTTTTAAAAATATGACATTTCCCACATTTTTAGGCCATTTATAGGTCAATTTCCTCTTATTTTCAAGTCATTTTATAGGTAATTTTCACGTAATTTTTAGGTCATCAGAACCCAAGCCCTGATTATAACAAGAGTACTATATATAATTCGTGCTTTCGAAATTTCCAGCAGGCTTAGATGCCATAGCGCGGGAGGGCGGGATGGGGGCGGGGGCGGGGCGTGGAGGGGCGGGCAGGGGAGTTGAGGGGCGGGACGGGGCGGTGGAAGGGGACTGGCGGGGGAGGGGGGGTGAGGACGGGGAGGGGCGTGGAAGGGCACATGGCAGGGAATTGAGGGGCGGGACGTGGCGGAGGGAGGGACGGGGAGGGGCGGGCGGGGCGGGGCGGGGCGGGGCGGGGCGGGGCGGGGCGTCGCCCGGGCCAGGCCGGACGCGGCGCCGACTCGCGCCCTGCCGCGCCGCGCCGCGCCGCGCCGCGCGAGGGGCATAACAAAGTCACGTGCCGCCCGCGACCGTCACGTGCTCGCCCGCGCGCCGCCGCCGCCGGCGGCACATCCCGCCATTCATTACACGCCTGTCGCTATCGCCCGGCGGCGGGGGCGGCCACGCGCGCGGGCGGTGAGAGAACACGAGGGCTCGACGAACGCCTCACGATGCGTCTGCTAGGCTTCCTCCTCCAAGCTCCGATTCAATCGCACAAAAGAAACGTTATCAAGCCACAATAAATTGACGTCAAAACTTTTTTAGCAATTATTTTGTTCATTTCAAATTGCATTATTAAATCATGAGCGTAAAGTATTACAAAGAAATCAAAAAATGTTAAAATATCACACTTCTTTTCTCAAACTTTCATACGCAGATATATATATATTTTAAATTTTAGCACTCGTCCCTTTTTGTAACTACATTTGTAATAACTTGCGATTCAAAACTAAAAATGACATAACAATACGAATGAATCTTTGTCGAATTCCAAGAAGTTTGAGCAGCGTGTGAAAGACATTTAAGGCATTTTTTATTACTAGTGGCTCCTAATTAAATGTGTATTATACAGATTTTCTAGAAAATCAAAGAACATTAAAGTAAAAAAAAAGTGGGTGCCCATGTAATCGCTTTTGCGACTGACAACGTACGTCTTCATTTCGAAAGTATTTTTCTTCTTCATTTCGAACGTATTCGATGAATAAGTTCCCTTCAGCACAATTGGGAATTTGTTTATTGTGTCAGATTATCATATACCTTACTTCAAGTTCTGAGCAACTACAAAGAAAAAATAGCACAACTTATTCAAGACAATAACTTAAAATAATGATGAATGAATATTTAGGTTATTACGGAACTTAAAATGTGAACATAAAATGGAATAGGCTGCAAACAACCAAATTGTTGATCTGAAGAATAAGAAGAAACTGAAGAAGATGAAGAAGAAGAAGAAGAAGAAGAAGAAGAAACTGAAGAAGACGAAGAAGAAACTGAAGAAGAAGAAGAAGAAGAAGAAGAAACTGAAGAAGACGAAGAAGAAACTGAAGAAGACGAAGAAGAAACTAAAGAAGACGAAGAAGAAACTAAAGAAGACGAAGAAGAAACTAAAGAAGACGAATAAGAACAAACTGAAGAAGAACAAAGTGAAGAAGAAGAACAAACTTAAGAAGCAGAACAACAACAAACTGAAGAAGAAGAAGAAGAAGAAGAAGAAGAAGAAGAATAAGAAGAAGAAGAAGAAGAAGAAACTGCAGAAGAGGGAGAAGAAGAAAGTGCAGAAGCACAGGAAGAAGAATGATGAACCTTTGCGTAGCAAGTCTCACTCCGTCACGTCATCCAACAAGAACGTAGCAAGGTGGGAGGTTCGACCGCCGTGGCCACTGTTTTCGGCGCTTTTCGGTTCGCGCTGGCCCGCGCCGCAGCGCACAGAGACGAGCGCGGCGTGGCTGGGCTGGGCCGCGCGGCACGCGCGTGGCGTCGCCAGCCGGCGGTGAAATGCTCCTCTCCTCCTCCTCCTCCGCGTCCGTCCCGCAGCGGCGCGGCGCGGCTCGGCGCGAGCTGAAGGCTCCCGTTGCAACGGCGTTGCCAGTTTTCGTTCCGAAAGCGCCCCGCCCCGCGCCCCAGTAAGCCACCCGGCGCGGCCGGCGCGGCCCGCGGCAGCTGCGACGACGCGACGCGGGCGGCGCGGCGCACGGCTCCTTCGCAACACCGCACAGTGGGGCCCCGTCCCGGTCTTACTTAGCATTACCACTACGACGACAAGCAAGTGCACGCTGTGCAAAGGGTTGGCGCCCAACGTGTCCACTGACTGTCACGTGACATTCATCATGAGCTGACACAATAATAATAATAATAATAATAATAATAATAATAATAATAATAATAATAATAATAATAATAATAATAATAATAATAATAAATAATAATTAATAATAGGTGAGGTGGAGTTCTGTGGAAGCTTGCACACAAGCTTGAAATGTTCAAGTTCATTTGTAAAGTTTGTAAATTTTGTAAAATTTTGTACAGTTGATGTTCTGTAATGTTTGGTTAGTGTATTCTACCACCAAGTTCTCAAACTTATCTGTAGAATTAGTAATAAATCTAATAACGATAATAATAATAATAATAATAATAATAATAATAATAATAATACTGGTTTGTAAATAATTTTGTTAAAAATATCTGAACTATAATTAGTGTTCTTTAAATTTATTATAGAAAATATACCCGAGATAAAATCCAAACTAAGAGGATTCGAAACTTTACTTGATGTGTATACAATTATAAATATTGTCTAGGAAAAATTTGTTCCAGTAATTAATTCTACAACATATACAGACAACACAATATTACACCCGCTGATTTCTTACTTTCTCTTTTTGTGTACATCAAGTAATTTAACAATATCCTCTTTCCGTGTCCACCTAATATAGGCCTAATGCCAAATGCCGTAAAAAATTATATTCACGATAGTTGCGCACGACTAAACATGTAAATTGATGAACTGATTGATTAGTGATTCCGGGCACGTCAACAACTAACGTCATTAGTCCCGTAAATGTACTTCATGTTTTTATCGCGAAATTTGCGGCGATCTTCCTCCGTTGGATGGCGAGATCCGGCTCCGATCTCCATGTCCGGTAGCTGGTTTCCAGATCCCTCAACGGCAGTGGTCAATGGTCTCCTACGAGTTGTGCATGATGTATCACGGGTGGCGATTTTTCTCCCCCGCGGGAACTTACAGGTCGACCCCGATCTACTCTCCGGGGGGAAGGCATCCCCCTCCCATTTGTAAGGACCCATCAACACAAAACCCTGGGAAGTATGATACTTCTGGATTTTCTCCGAGACCTGCATCAAAAAGATTTAAGGAGCAAAAAAAGTGCGCGGAGTCGGAACAACAAAAGTGAGCTCAACAAGAGCGGGCCCGAGCCTCGCCATATTAGTAAAGGCATTAATTATTTATTATTATTATTATTATTATTATTATTATTATTATTATTATTATTATTATTATATATTAACCCTCAGCAACACAGGCTGCCATCCCGCGACCCGAAACCAGGCTGGGGGCACTTGCTCTCTTTCTTATACCATCAACAACAAATGGCACAGGTCAACGTTTGAAGTTGAGTTCCAGTACGATTTTTTTTTTAAATTTTTAAAACAATTGTTTGAAAAGTACGGAGTGTTTGCACCTGTCCAACTAGTAATAATTATTATTCTTTTTTAAAAAACAAATGAGTGTTGTGGACGGTCCCCGAACGTAGACGCGGGAGAAGGCTTACATTTTTGTGGTCTACCTTTTAATAAAAGATCCTAGTGGAGATTTGCCATTGCCTTCCACAGAACTGCAGAGAACAGGAAGGTAATGGCAAACAATGGATGTGGTCGCACCTGCGAAGGGACCGTAACGGACGAAGTTGTTCAAGTCTTGCATTATTACAGAGGGAAAATCCTCTTTCGGGAGAGCGAAAGGCTCGTTGTCCCTCGGCACAGATTTTCGACATGCAAACAAACCTTACACCTAAAGGACGCTACGGAGGGAATTTCTAGCCGTTCATGGCTCTATAGTGAGGCAATATATTGAGGAATGTCATTCCCAATCTCTGCAGTTCCCCGTTCGTGCCCACAACCGTAGTGAGCAAATGCCCAAATTGGACGACTGCTACTGGGATGGTAGGGCATGAGCGACGTGTGATGAAGTGGTGGGATCACTTCGAAAGTGAATTTACTGACCCTAGTACAATAATATTTCCATTCGTTAATGTAACTGGCTATAGACCTGCTGCCCGGTAGGTCAGAAAAGAACTAACCAATTTCATTGCTGAACTGGAGTTAGTACATCTGCGAAAACGACACCGGCTGTAATAACTCAGCAGAACAGATCAATGCACCTCCAAGTCTAATAATGTTTTCTGTGATAAGTAGGGGAATTTCAGAAAATCATTTTTCAGGAAATATCCCGAAATTGAAACTAAAGGTTCCAGTGATAAAGATCATGTAAACATTTTGTTATTCTACGGACTTCTCACAAAGAACGAAATTGCTCCAATCTTACTATAGAACAAGAACGCAAAATGGAGCAGGCTTTGCGAAGCTAGAGTAGATTTTATGTGAACAACCTTTGGGGGTCACAATTACTAAACAATATGATTGTAACATTAAAAACTACAATCTTAATGCCATACACAAATGCGATCCTAATTGTTCGATGAGATTGTATAAATCAGAGCAATCAGTTTTTTAAACAGAGTCTGGGTTGTAAGGTAAAGGCATTTACTTGCAAAATTCCCGAGTTATTGTGAAGTTTCTTTATTGCCTACGGAAGTGAAGTACTTGGCATATCATGCTTAGTTGCCAATAATCACGTCAGGGACAAGTTACAATAAGACGAAAGAAGAAGTCAAGGACAAAATTTTAAAAAAGCAGAAGAGGACAGAAGGAAAGAAAAAGGAGAAGCTGTAGAAATTACAGCACAAGAATGCGAAAAGAGCGAGAAGACCCACCAAATATACTCATTACTTCCCTGTGAACTAAAGAAACTTCAAAAAAATCCGGGATATAAGAGATATCAACCACGATAGTAGGCTATATAAATTTACTTTGCAGAAAATGCAGCCATACACGTGTTTCGGAAACTTTCCCCCATCATCAGTGGTCGCAAGTAACATGGCTTAAGCACATAATTAACCACGGTGAACTGTCCTAGCATGGCGCCATTTTGTGCTAAGTACGATGTACGATGTACCCCATGTTACTTGGAGCCACTGATGATGGGGAAAATTTTCAAAAAACACGTGTAGTGCTGAATTTTCTGCAAAGTAAATTTATACAGCCTACTATTGTGGTTAATATCTCTTGGATCCCGGATATTTTATCATGGATTAGCACAAGATTTCCGCTGCCACTACAGAATTTAAAAATCTTATGTACGCGCTCACTACCAGTTTGGTTTTTGTTATTTAAGGTCGCATCAACATCTAGGTCATTAGAGACCATTATTGGAGTTAATGTTATAGTAACTATGAAGATGAAACAATATGGTGATGATAAGGGGTGAAAGGACGAACACAAATACAACCATGCCCGAAGCGGGACTCGAACCCGCGACCCCTCGGTCCGAGATCACTACAACACTACTGCCTCAGCGATCTCGGCCACCGGTCAGGCTAACGTGGTATATAGTCGATTGTGTTCGGCCGGCGCGGGTGCGATTTGGCCCCACTGTGCGTGGCCGTCCGGGGTCGCGGGCGCGCGCACACCTGCTCCCGCGCTGAGACAGAACGGCGCGCCTGCACACGGGGCCACCGGCGGATTCCGGCAGCACGCGAGGGCCCACAACCTCTTTCTCACTCACTCGGACGCGCAAACAGGAACTCTTTGAGGGGAGGGGGAGCGATTCAAGGTGTCATGCCCAACCGACCTGATGCTTTCTTACAAAGAATTTTTCATTTGGGCTGAATTTAAAATTTGTGTTTACTGGTTGGGGTATAGTTAATAACGGGTGGAACTCAAAAGAGAGGTTTCGCAGCCTAAACTAGAAAATTTGTAAAAAGTATATTTGTGGCCACTGAAGCACCTTGGACACCCATCCCTTTGGGTGCGCCACTGTCCTTCACGCACGCCAGACGTTCAGCAGGGTTTCATCAGATCATCTCGTTTTGCAGGACTTCATTTCGACCGTTATTATGTTTGTTAGGGTTTTCTCTCCCATCATCATACTTTTTAACTACGAAAAAATCGATTTAAAAAGGGGCATTTGTGAGTACGCTGCCAAGATTTGTTTTTACTACTGTTCTTATGAATCGAAAAAACAGGGATAAGACTGGCAGTCGTTTTAGGATGTGGTTTCAACAAACATGGTTTCAAAAACTGCTGGAATAGGCGTGAAATCTGAAGATTCGCGCTTTGATTGGTTAACTACACAAGAGTCCACATCTTAGTTTACGTATTAGAATTTGTTATTGTCTTCTACTCGTACACGTAAGTACCAATTAGTTAATTTATTTTGGAGTACATCCTTCGACGATTCTTCCACATAAGTTCTGAAAAGTTACATTTCCGAAGTTAACAGCTTTACAAACGAGTACTACGAAACCTCGTGTCCGAAATGTGGATTTACTTACAAATTGGATTTTTATACCACTACCTGACTTATTCGTATTAGAAGTGATGTTATGATTACAAATAAATCAAATGAAAATTATTTTGAGAGTTCATCTCGTACTTGAAAAGAATACACTTTATAACAAAATCTACGTCAGCTTATTCGTGGTGTCTGCAGAGTGTCAAAACATTTTATTTTTAATTTGTAAATATTGTATTCGGACATTTACATACAGAATTCTCCCGAACCACGACAATAATTGGAACTTTTGAGTTACTATAAATCTGACAAAAATTTTCAGAGTCAAATATGATGGCTTGGCATTTTACGTACAATACATATGTTATACATGTGTGTGTGTGTGTGTGTGTGTGTGTTATATTTGTATAGTAACCTACCGACTCAAATGAGGCAATATAAAGTATTTAACATTTCAACAATCAACGTGCGAAGTGCATTGCAACATAATGAACGTTCGTAAGAACATTCTTGCCTGATGTTGACAACTGATTCCAGAGTGCGAAGTGGCACTTTTCAAACGGAGTCGTTCTCAACGCCAGAAAGCAGGAATCGACGAGTGTGAGCTCGAGACGTCGCGACGTCTGAATGAACCCAAAAAATACTTTTGACAGAATATAATTTTCTATATTTTTTGAACGTTTAAATTGTGAAAACCATAAATGACACACCCATAAGTGGATTACGACATTTGTGTCCCTGACAGGGACAAGTTAACAGTTTTCCAGCAGGGGACATCAAACTCTATAGAGGGTCTGGGACTATTCCGCGGCAAATCGCATCCTGAGTTCTTGGAATCGATAGACAATTTCTCAGATCTTCATTAGGACCTACACTTGGACCTGAGGGTAATGTACAGGGAGCGGATTTTAATGAAATGTCATTTTTTTCTTTTCACTTTAGAAAAATGATGTTTAGAATAGAAATTCATTTTATGTTATGACAAAATGTCTTTTTTGGATTCGTCGATTTCGGCTAATAAGTCATTTTTACCTTTTCTCGTCATTTTTTATGCATATTTCGTTTATTTAATCGATTTTAACATAATTTTAATGGTATGCTTCAAATAATATTTACGAGATGCAACAAATGTTCTCCACAGAGTTCCTGAGTACCTATACCTTGTAGCCTATTCGATTTCTTCGCTCAGAAGTTGTAATGTCAACTATTGTATGTAATCTAGGTTCCTGTGTTGCTAGTCAGTGCCATTGGCAGTTCAGTTCAGCTGAATTCGGGACAACTAAAGACAGAGATTTTCTGGCGAAGAACAGTCCAAACCCAAAGTTTGAAAGTTTACTTCACGAATAGAAGCAGCCTCGATTTTGGTCACATTGTTACGTCATTTTTCTTTGTTTGTAGGACATTTTAAGAGCATTTTATTGATCATTGTTGGCGATGTTTTAGATCATCAAATTCCGCCCCCTAGTCATGTAATACTCGGCAGTAACATGACTCACACCACAAGCACACAACAGGTAGAAAATACCGATTTTATCGATATAGATACTTTCAGACTGTACGTAACGTACGAATTACATATGCAAAAAAAGTAATCGATTTTGAAAGCGAATGATCTTCGCAAATTTTGTGCAACGAGAACATAAGCAACACAGCTCATTACGGGCCCTCCACTTACTGTTCTTGTAGTAAGTGTTCCGACTGTTTCTTTCCGAATATAAGGCGCGTCCTAACATAAGATGCAATGAGAGTGAAATAAGAAGTAAATAAATAGATTGTTAATGTACCTTGAAATTTAATGTTTACAAACTCATAAAAAATATGAGTAAATCGCGAAAATATTTTAGTATGCTGTAAAATGTTTTGTGTACGGTATTCTGTTTTCTCTGTATACTTCTGTACACCTTTTTAAACCGAGTGTGCCAAGTTGCTTGTAAGTGTGAATGTAAGGTCTGTGAACACGAATACAATTTTGAGAAGAACAAATTTAATGCAGAATGAATAATACAGTTCGTCAATTACGATAAATTCATCGGAATGTAGTGCAACATTGCGAGAATACGCACACTGTAGTTGCATCCTAAAGGAACATCTCGATTTTTCTCAGACAAGAATTCGAGAAAAAAACGCCTTATTTTTTCAGATTTACTGGACCATCAATCAGAAAAAATGCCTAATTTGCCCATTTCGTCTTGCAATGACAAAAACCTTTCCATTTGATACGAACCACGAGAACTTGTCAGGCAAAATGATAAAATCCACCCCTCTAAATAATTAAACTGACTGCCAGCAAATGAATTGTGTATGCGCCAAGGCTTAGCGGCTAAGCCAATGTGATTTTATGGTACATGTTCCTAGTCATGAAAGATCTGTATCGCTAAAACCTGCTTCTAAATTGCTTCATTACGGACATGCATACAATCGACATCTGCGATGATTATGATATATTCTTCTAATAAAGAAATAACTATCAAAGTAACTTGTAAGATTCTTAACCTCTATTTCGTTCTTATTAGGAAATTTACATTGAAATAGCTTTTCAATGTCATTTGTGCATTATTATTTTCATTTATTTATCCCTATTTGCATGCAAGAGAGCTATCTTCTAAATATATTTTGGAAGTGCAAGCAACGATAGCAAATGGTCTAATGGAGCAGACTTGGTTCCTAATATTATGGTTATGGTTTCATCCTTCAGCAAGTTCAAATAGAATATTGCGAAATACTTAATTATATTTTTAGAAGAGTTTGCACTACTTTACTGTTGCATGTTCAGGAAAAAAATACTCAATATATTTTAAATATTAACATTTCAGGATTACAATAGCGAACAGTATGTATTATCGTGAGGGTGACATACCGTGGATCTCTCCTTCTTATACAACAGATTCATCCCTTCTTTTCGAATAAATATTATAACAATATGAAACGTTTGAATCAGAGAAAGTCAGAACCTTTTTTACCTTATTATGAACGGTGTTTTTACATCAATAAGTGAAACTTAAATTGTTTTCAACCAGTGAAAACGACACCATAGGCCTGCAGTGACAAAGCTACGACTGTCACCAGCGTTTGGTAATAATAGAGTAAAATAGATCGTTTGGATTAACAGATGTTTTGCGAGTTAGTAAAATTTCTTTTGCGAGTGAGTGAAACTTCAACATTTCCACTAAAACTTTAATATACTGGGTGTTTTTCTCAACGCTCTCGAAAATATATAAGCTATAAATAGTCTTGCTTACAATGCCCGGCCCATTTGATAGTTTTGTCAATCCTGCCATACTTAGAATGTCAGAATCGACTGTGGTAAAGTTACTGCACAATTTTATGACTTTTTCTGGGGGAAAAGGATGGATCGAATTGTTGACTTTTATTTGTGGTGCAACTGTAACTAGCTCATGACAAATTTGAGAGATTATCGCCCAGGAGTAGTGGCGAATTTACAGCTCGCGCCAAAATATATATAAGACTTGTTTTTTCCTTTAATTGATTGTTATGTATAGATGAATAGTGTCTAAAAAGCAGTGAAAAAACTAGTAGTGTTACAAAAGTCATAGAATTTCTCGTATTAGTTGATTTTTCCGAGTCTGTGCCATCAAAGTTCTGACGTCGGAAGGTATCAAAATATCTTGTGGCTGAATTATTGTGATGGAAGCTTCAGAACATTTTACGATCAATCCGTGATCAGTAAAAACAGTGATAACCCACGGTTGTAAGAATGTCATTGCGATTTGTGGTGAGGGTTTGGGGTAAATCGGATCCTGTGCCGACTGGCCATCCGTGGTGTCGGCCGCCAGTGACGTCACCGCTGCAAGAGAGCATCGGCAGCAGGGGTGGGGGGTGCGAGTGCCTACCGTGTGCAGAGCGCCCTGCAGCCCTCCGCCTCCCACGTCCTGCTTCTTGTCCGCCTTCTTGGCGGCTCGCTTCGTCTTGGTCTCGAGGAACCTCTGCTTGAGCACCAGCGTCTCCTGGATGTTCTGCTCGCACAGCCCGTTGAAGCTCTGGTCGAAGCGCGGGATGCAGTCGCTCTGCCGCCGCCGGTAGCTCTCAATGCGCCTTCGCAGGCGGTCCACGACGGCCTGCCGCTTGGGGGGCAGCACGTCCCCCATGGCGCCGGGGGGCGGCTGGTTGCCGCCGGCGGCGGCGGCGGCCGCGGCGGCGGCAGCGGCGGCCGCGGCGGCGGCGGCCACGCCGGGGGCGAGCAGCCCGGGGCCCGGGGGCGGCACCGGGCCGGCCTGCGCGGCGAGCGCCGGGGGCGGCTTCCGCGGCACCAGCCCACCCCCGTCCACGCAGCCGGCCCCGCGCCCGCCGCCCCCGTGCTCCACGGCGCCCGACTCGCACACGCACACGCTCAGCGGGTAGGCCAGCGCGGCGGCCGCGGCGGCGCGGTGCGGGGGCAGCGGCGGCGGAGGCGGCTGGGGCTGCGGCAGCGGCAGCGGGCGCCTGCAGCCCAGCACGGCGGACGCGGCGGCGGCGGCAGCGGCCGACACGCTCACCTCGGGCCCTGCCGCCCACGGCCCCGCCGGCCCATGCTCCCGGCGCTCGCAGTCACGCACGGCGGCGGTGGCGGTGGCGCGGCCGCCTCACCACGCGCGCATCACACACACGCACGCACGCACACACACGCCACGCACGCGCAACGTCAGGTCTCGCGAGCGCGCGCACGCCACACCAGTTCACCAACACACGGATCGCACGCACGCGCCCCCGCGAACGTACGGGACGCGGTGGCGGCTGCTGCTACTAGGACACAGTCACACACAGTCCACCACGCTCACCTCGCCTGCCCGGCGAATAGCAGCGACACACAACAGGTTGCAGCGATGCTGGCTAAGCGAAACGTACGCACCAACCTTCATGTCAGCAAACCCCTTCGCGGACAGGTTTTATGGTTAGCTGCTGTTTCTTGCAGGCGGCGATGCCATGTTAGGCGATTTCTGCGACACCTTCCACTCGCGCAGTTCAAAGGACTTGTTGACACGCCACTCGCGAAGTTTAACGGCTTGCCACAAACACTCGCGCCTTATATTGTTTGTACACTTGTTCGATTCACTTTCGAACGTCCTCTCCGCTTTCTTCACAACCTATACAAACACGAATGTCGTATATCAGATGCGCGTGGGTTAGAAGAGAGGCAGCATTCAATGCACACAACAGCTCCCTCGTCAGCCTCAGACACAAATGACGCATTCGCACCGCCTTTAGTAACTCGGGCGACATCTACTAACAGCACCGCGTACTAATCATCACGTGGTTGAAAATGGCTGCTTCCATACGACTTCAGCGTGCTGTGAAATTAGGAAATGTTCTTCTACGCAGAGAAGCTAATGTTTTGCGCACAAAGGGACATCGCACGTTTATATTACGAAGTCAACATAAAGGTACAGCGACCCGTTTCTTTGTGTATCCATTTTGTGCAGTTTTAAGGTAGTCCCAGTACCGGCGCCTTCCCTCTTGCCCTTACACTTGTTTGAATATTTTTGAAATCTCTTACCCTGAACATGATCCATCAGATGTGTGTATGATATACATCGTGTATGAAATGCCCCAATTACTGCAAAAATGATTACGTCAACCACGTTTCCTTTAACACTCAGGAAATGCAATAGTAGCATACATTGCAACATTTTTTGAGGTGTTGCAGAGGATGAGTTGTTATGACTGAACTGTTCATAAATAACACAATTCCATCAGAAAATATTTTGTTTTTTAGGTGTTGTTTTATTAGTATGTACATATTATGAAGAACTCTTCTTAGTAAGCAAGTGTGTGGGACAACAGTTCAAATGTTACCACTTTCCTCTTTGTTTCATTGTATTTATGATTTAAAACGCATATTATTTATATAACATTTAAAATACATATTATTTATAAAAAAGTCAAGAGTGTATGTATAGGAATGCTGACAAAAACTAAAATATTCACATTGTAGTTTGAGGTTAGGTACTCAGCTGCCAATATAATGTTTTCTTTCTACCTGTTTTCATGAAAGAACTTATGGATAGCTCATAAATATTATATTTTTATGAACATCATAACTTCATCATTCATGAGATATATTTTAAATTAGTCTTGGTTAGGATTAAGGATTGATTACAATTTAGGTATGAATGAAATTCTTTGCAAGTGTCACTTTCTCATAATGTTGATGATTAATAAATCTACTGTGGCCTTTAAGGAGCAAAAGGAAGATGAAAGATAAAAGGATTAAACCTACATTTCTTTGAATTAGGTTTCTACAATGATTGTAAATATATTTTAGTTTCTTCCTGAAATGTTATTGTTTAATTTTGCAGTCCACAAGATAAGAAAAACAGTAAATATGATATTACATGTGTGACTGCATTAACAAACTACACTTTAATTTGAATAATGGCTACATATTAGTCAGGAGATGTTTTGATATTCACATTTAGATAAATCACATTGAAGTTGAACAGTAAATTTAAGTTCCCTTCAGTCATTGAATTAATATTATCTTCTACAAAGTGTTTTGCATGTAGTAATATACAGAAAGATCCTTTGCTTGACATATTTGAATACATTTTTTTAATACTTCAAGCAATATTTAAAAAAAAAAAAAATAGCATTGAAAGTGAAATAATAATATTAAGCTTCACAGTTATATTTTGATGATTAGAAATTGGCAAAACCCTTCTTTTTAGCCAAGATTTTCTTAGCCCTTAGCCTTAGTTCTGATATAGAATTACATATACATATGTGCTATTCTCCACACTACTCGCTTCATACCAGTGAAGGTTTTGCGACAAGATTTCAACAGCATCAGGAAAGCATTTGGATGTATGAAACATATTAGTATGTGTTTAGCCATGATATTTCTGTCAGTTATTTTCAAATAATATATTATAAAGTATGATGAGATTGTGGAATAGCGGGTAACATCTGCTATTCCATCTTACTCAGTTACATCTTTTATTCAACATTACTTTGGAAAATTCTATCCCCATCAATTTAAAACATTAAATGATGATAAAAATGTTATTTTCTGTTCCAAATGGTACTTTGATGAACCTTGTTTTGTTCTCCCTATCATCAGTGTGCGAATTTTTGCAATTTTATCGAGAGGGAAATGTTCAAAACTTCTCCTCTGAGGAAGGGAGAAAGACCAAGTGAATGATAGTGAGTGAAGCAAAGACCATTTTCACTTATGCAACACTGAACGAATCCTAAGTATGCCATTTGGTTTACACAACTCAGTCAAAACCATAAATAAGTCATCTAAAATAGATTATTGCATCCTTGACAAATACACATAAGGGGAGGGATGTGTACAAACTGTGGCATTCCCTTCAACAATTGCAACCTGATTGAAATGATTGAAGGTGTTGTCATTGTCAACAATAGTACTATTGTTGACAATGACAACGCCTTCAATCATTTCAATTATGTAAATGTCAACTACAACTCATCACTGAATCAATTGCATCCTGGCTAATCACTTTCTCTCAACTATAAAATAGAAACTTTATTTTTGAATGTAGTATCGATGTGCCACAGTGTGTAGCAATGTTGTGTGATAATTCCCATTAAATTCCAGAACTTGTGGTTTTTTAGTATTAAATTAATGTGAATGAGATTGAGAATTATAAATAGAAAGTACATGATTACAAATTTAAAATAAAAGTTAAGTGAATACATTGCAAGTGTATATTGAAGTATTCCAAATTGAGACAATGTATTTTATATACTAGATTTTTAACAAAAATATGTAACCACTTTAATGCACACTGGTAAAAAGAATTGTGACAATTTAGCATACAAAAATTGTGACTATTTCCTTTTAACTTCACGATGGTAACTAAGCCCTTTGCATTGGTGTGAAGGGATGAGGTATTGTAGCAGAGGAATAGACTCTGCTCTTATAGCCTTTTGCAGTATATTGTAGCCTTTGTTTGACAAGGTTCTATTTGACTTTGAATTTTACAGGAGAGCATTTGAAAGTTTGGGGAAGCCTCTTAATGGTACGCAAAATGATATGTCACTTTGTTCGTAAAAGATTTTCTTAAAGTTCGATTTAAAAATTGTTTTAATACAGTGTAGATTTGATAATAGAGTGTTCAAGCATGTGAGAACATAATTTTCAGCAAAAAAGTTGGATTCAGCCTTTCTTTCTAAGGCTGTGATATGTCGTTATTCACAATTTCATATATTACTTGGAAATGTTTTTAAGAAAAAAATGTGTTTATAGAAAGCATTCTTGCAAAAAAAGTACATACTTGTGTGACTTATGTCAATAGTTCAGAAAAGAGAATGGATATCGTAGGCTAAAACTTTTTCTGACAAAAAGAAAGTTCGTTGACAATGTCGAATTCTTTCATTCAGATTTCTAGCCAACACCACTTCATAGGAACATATAAAGTAAATGACAAAGTTAATGATGTAAGTGCTGAATGATGTCACAGGATCCTGAAAAATGGCGTTATATTCTCCACTTCATTGTGAGTGTGTTTCAGCATAAACTTAATTAATTAATTAATTATCTAATTAATTCTAATGAAATTGGCTAAGTTATTTTGTATATACACATGTAAATTGTATAATGTAAACTTTTTCTTGAGAAAGCTATAATTTCCATTGAACAGTTGCTATATAATATGCTTTTTTATTAAAACAAACTCTTGTAAATTCTTAAAATTTTAGTTTGGTGGTAGGAGCTTTTAAAAGGAAAGTAAAATAATTAGGTCTTAAAGCTCAAAATGCAAATTTCATTTCAAGTGATAAAAAAAATTGCAAAGTGCTGATTTTGATGAACCAATGTTTTGTTTATTTTGTGTAATTGAGTATGGTAAAGTTTAGATTTATTGAATTAGTACATTTTAAACACGTACAATGTTTTTTATTTTTGGTTGTGATTGCATTTAAATTCTTAATATTTTAATCCTTTTTAAGTCCTTAACATCACTGGTTTTATCCTCAATCATTGCATAAAATTATTAATTTATTTAATACTTTATTCCATTTTTAAATTTTAGCATTAGAGTTTTGGAGTGGTAATGTTCTTTCCGGAATCTACATTCCCAGATGTCTGTTACATGTAGGCTCATATTTGATTTTGTGGGAAATTTGTTGGGTCCATGAGAAACTTCACCAAGAAATCAGTGTCTTTTTGAGAATTTACAAAAAGTTAATGCTGGTGAAAATGAGCTTTTGTCACATACTGCGAGAGCTAATATTTTTCAAATAAAAAACTTAAAGCAAGGAAATGAAAATCAAGGAATGTTTATATCTGTAGTATGAAATTTATATTTCCTTTATTTTAGTGATAAACTACTATGTAAAACTTAATTTATATTGTTGATCATTCGTGTTTTTAATTATAATAGTATTTTTATTCGGAAGAGTAACAGACCAGTTGACATACAGATTGTCATTAAAAAAAATAATAAAAAAAAAGCTCACGTGCATGTTCTGCACAATGCTAGTCCCATGTGAGCACGACTATTTTGTTTTATAGTAAGCCGGGAAGCTGCAATAGTGTTGTTCAAATCTTTGGGGAACTAACGTTGGGTGATGTGAATAAAAATGAGCTATTACTTTCTCGAATTTTAAAAGTAATTATTACACATATATGAATAAAGGAATGTTTCTTATCTTGAACAAGTTCTCCCTTTGTGAGTAAGTGCTCGAACTTAGAAGCGATTGCCTTCTTTTCGTTTGAATAAAATCGAGAATTTGCTTCTAGTGCGATGCATTTAGTGTACGAAATTTCGAAGCAACCTCGGTAGATAACTGAAACCGTTTTGAAGGCATAGATATTTATTACTGTCAATGCCTAATTTGACTTCTATGCCCCCTATGCTGTCAAATGTTTTAGCGCCCTTTTTTATTTTGCTTTTTTGACAAAAGATTTTTATAATATTTTGAATTAAAAAATGTTATACGATATTTGTAACCAATGCAAATATTGTACACGTATAAATAATTATTATATATTTGCCTTTTTCAATAAGATCAAACATATTTATGTCAGTATATTAAAAATATAAGGTAATTATAAATCATTTCTATATTGGAGTATTATTTACATTTTGTTACCAAAAAATATGGATATTATAGTCAAAATAACCTTTAGGTGTTCATATAAAATATGCGTTTTCATATGGAATCTCGTTTTCTCGATTTAGTTTTGGCAAAGTTTTTAACAGTGGCTTCAAAATCTACGCGTCCCAAAATGTCATTTTCTATGTATAACAGAGATAATGCATTCAACGTGTCTTGTTTAAGGATCGATCTCAGATATTTTTTTGCTTGCTTCAAACCAGAGAAAGATAGTTCGCCATTTGCATTAGTCACAGACATTAGTCTTAAAATAATCTCGTCATTTGGAAATATATCTTGTATTGACAATTTCTTTAATAAAGAATACTCTCCGTATTACCATTTTCTAATTTTTTTTTCTTCTTCTTCTTCTTCATCTTCTTCTTCTTCTTCTTCTTCTTCTTCTTCTTCTTCTTCTTCTTCTTCCTTGAATGTGGTCCTTTATTTCCATACTGAACAAGATGCTCAGCCATAAACGCAATCCTCTTGATATCAACTCAACGCAAGTTTTCGTTTTGTAACCAATAATCTCGTTATCGAAAACACAATCCTCTTGATGCTAAATATTTCAGTTTCTACAATTCTTTTCAAGACATTACTTCATTATTCCACTTTATTTTTGTGCTGTTTCACAAGCTCTGAAACCACTATTTCTAAAACTGCAGACCTACATACAAATTTTCTTACGCAATCTTGATGTTCGGAACTGTTATCTTTGAAAATGCTGTTGCTATTTTCCTTTCGTTAAGCTCTGTTGTAGCGAGCAAAGTAGTAGTTCCACCATGTAACTTGCAAGGAGCACAAACGACACGTCTTGTAGATGGCGAATGTGCTAACCATAACCTTTTGACAACTACACCATTTGTCATAGTTTTTTAGAAATATGATTGTGATAAATATCGACTTTGATCTGCACATGTTACGATATTTGCAACCGACGCAAATATTGTGTACGTATGAATAATTGATTATACATTTACGTATAAATAATTCTCACCACGATATTGATTTAATCAATATACGAAATATTTGCTTTAATTTTATCTGTATATATCAATGGATTCACATTTGATTAATTAACACTTTCTCTTGTTACAAATATTGAAAGAAATATTTTATAAAAATACTCAGAAGTTCTCCTTATGAAAGTTTGCACCTGCTGAAATTCGTCCGCCCCCAAAAATTGGGCGCCCCAGGCTGCAGCCCACTCAGCATGTTGGGTAATCTGGCACTGATTACTGTGTAACTGTGATTGAAGACAGTGGCGTAACGTTCGGGCCCAGGTAAAAGAGGGCCTACTTCGAGAATGAAGGTTTTGCGATTGTAAGAATGGCGAGTGCAAGGCTTTGCGATTGTCTATGTAGTAGTAATCATTGACTGATGAATATGAATTTGATAAAGAATATTTTTATTATTATTATTTATTTTATTATTTTTATTAAGGTAGCACACCACTTGTGTTTGCTATACACGTTTACAAAGGGGGCCCAGATAAAAGTTTTGCGGGCGGGCCTGCATTTATTTCGTTACGGCACTGATTTGAAGGGGTAGAAAAGAGGTTATAGGAGACTTGTGAGATTATAGGTAAGTGAATGATGGAATACTCGACGATTTCGTCAACAAAAGGTGCACAAGAAGGAAAGTTACTGAAGAGGGTAATTATAAAACCCCACAGCTTCCAAGCTGAAAATGTTTAGTGAATGGTCAGTTATTTTCTGGGAGAGTGTAAAGAAGCAAGAGGTAGAATGATAAATAATGAAATGAAAAATATTTTTGTGATACTTAATGAATACTAGATACTCGAAGCGAAAAGTAATCTAACACGGTCGGCGGGATTAACAAGCACGCGGCGCTGGGTAACGTAGAGAAACAGGTGAAAATCAACGATTTCCAAAGGACTTGTCAGTCAGCACTAACTTGCGCGAAGTTTCGCGTAACATTTGATTCATTTGAAAAGAAGCAATTGCTTATGAGAAGTAGTAGGGCCTACCTACAGTAGCGGTTCGTGCTTAGGTTGTACAACCCATAGATAATCGAAAAAATCTTATGTTAGCAATATACATTTTCGTATTAACAGGGTTGCCAGAAATTTCTTCCCAGCGGAGGACATTTTACCAAAAAAGAGGACATTTCAATGAATAAGAGGACATTTTATATTTTTATAGTTCACAATGTGTAGATATTGTTCTCAAAAATTCCAAACCATTAATAGTCTTAGAATATCATATTAGACTTTGCGACATTAAAAATGAACGCTTCCGACTGGATAAATTCGCCCTCACACTCACCTTCGTTATTCACCAAACAAAAAGCATACATAAATTTTATATCACAATAAGCAAAACTGTTGTACAAAACTTGTTTTTTTAAAAAAAAGTCATGTCAATTTTTTTGAAAAAAGAGTAGTTTTTGCGTAATTTCTGGTTGAAATTAATGAAATATATACAGGTTTTACACCAACTACGGGCCACGAGTAAAATTGAATGGTATAAAAATAATTAATTTAATTTTAATTATAATTTACTATGGAAAATGCCAATGTTAATTCTATTTTTATTTTCTCACACTTTTAATTTTTACTCAATTTGTATTCTCGATGTATTGATTTATTTCTTTTTAAGCAATCCGCAAAACTTAATTGAAATTTCCGCAACAGTGCCGCATCGATATTTGAGAAGCTCATAGTTGAACGTGGCGATAAGATACAGCTGTTTTATTTAGTCGATCTGGTCTTTCCAAATAAACCTTTCAGAAATGATTTGAAACCTATTTGATAATCCGTATTTTTCGTCGCGGTTTTCTCTCGCGCCCCAAGAGAACCAGTGCTGACAATAGCATGATTTATACGGCGTAAGTCCTAGGCCGAGAGCCAGTACTTCCGTTTCCGATGAATTTCGAAGCATTTTTGTTTGTAAATTACTCTTGAGAATGCCCGTTGAGGTATGGTATATACCATTTAATATCATCTGATTCCTAAAAAAATACTGCGTATTGAATAAAAGTAAAAGGTACATTAACTGAAAGACTTAAAGAAACCTACGCCTCCGAAGGTTTTTCCATTAGAGCCTGTACTAATTTAAACTTCTTTTATTAAAAAAAAATAGGCTCGTAAGGGCTAAATTTTTCCTTACCGTCGTGAAGAACAGATATTTTACTTTCATTTAAAGTATTTTTTGGGGTACTTCACCTTGGTCGATCTAACGATCATACTACCTTAAAGTTTTATTTTCCTGCGCTTCGTTTGTGGCGGTGACAATGTATAAAACGGCGGTAATAAATTAACTTTATATTACAAATCGTAGAATATTAGTAATTAATTGGTTTATTAGTATTAGAGTTACTTGTCAAGTGTGTGATGTACTATGACTAACTCATAAACAAGTTAAAATATGAATACGCATGGAAATACGTGTTTTTTGCAAAAAATTGATATTATTCGCCAACATTACATAATCGTTTCAAATAAAACAAGAGAGAAAATGCTGTTGTAGCGGCTCTAGAGTTGAGTGTTTTGAATGCCTTTACGTTTGAAGTGGAACCAACTGGCGTTGAGCTCGCTCGTGGCACATAGCGAGGTCGCTAGCGTTTCACCACTGAAGTCCGGGTTCGATTCCCGTCGAATCTCATGTGAAATTTGTTCCAACAAAACGAGTTTGGCTGCTTCACAAGGGCTTGTCAAACCCCTGAGAAGCGTCCTAAACCCCAACTCTATCCTTATTCCTTCCCAATTGTGGCTGCTGAGTAGTGACGCAGGAGCGCGTACGCGGAGATATTACCTGGCGGCCCTCCTGACAACTGACTGCGACGTGACGTGACATGACACATGGAGGATTACTCCCCAGCGCAAAGCGCTCAACGCCCCTTCAGGGGCTTGGAGACGCGTCGCGTCAAGTTGTAGACGCAACAGATTGAAAAAACAAGTGCGTTTGCTTTCAGAGGCCGCAGGGCTGTGCTCGTCCTTCCGGGCGCTGAGCGCGCAGGCAGCGCCGGAGTCGGATCACCACAACATCATCAAGAACACGGAGAAGGCCACCGGTGAGTGATGCGTTGACACGAGGCGAGAAGAGATTGGATGGCGCATGGAACTAAGGGACAAATTTAACTTTAGATAGATATTTATTCGCTTTGAGCTAATACTCGCTCGATGGCAAACATTATTACAACTAGATTTACTATTATAAAACTATTACGAATATTTACAAATATAATTAAAGATTGATATTATAGTTCTAATTAATTTTTAGTTATGTTTCGTGACTTATAGCTTGTCTAACACTTCACTTCATTTCATTTCACAAAGTGCAGCGCCCTCCTTGATTTTTTGACCGCATTGTCAATATGATCCGACCAACCCAAGTCGCTTCGCAGGACCAAGCCCTAATACTGGCAGTTTTTTATACGTGGTATAACGTTAGTTCATAACTCATAATTGGAGTGAGCATTCGAGCGAGGCTTGGTAAAACAAATGAATTTACTTTTTTACGAGTTGAATTCCATCTTATTTCTGCACGCCCAGTTCCATAAACAGTTTAGATCGTTCTGTAAAATATTTTGGCTCGCAATATATTATGCAATCATCGGCGAAAAGTCTAACTTTTTTCAGGAAAGAACAATAAACTTTGGATTATTATAATTTAGTAATTGTGAAGCATATATCAGACACTACGAAATGTGCTGCTAGATTTTGGATGCAGTTGTCGAAAGATTACTCATCATCACCAACAAAATGTGTGTGTGTATATATATTTCTTGTAATTGTATATATTGTTTCCCCTTTGGCGCGGTTAATTGAAGTGGCGCTTTGTTCGCTGTGGCTGTGCATGAGCGAAATGTTAATGGCAAACAGAAAGTCAGTGTATGAAAGACGTAATTGTCTCAAATCATCACGACTTTTGAAACTAGAGACATTCCACGAATTTTTAATTAAAATGATAACTCGTAATTTGCGCCACAACACGTGTGTGTGTGTGTGTGTGTGTGTGTGTTTGTTTGTTTTAATGCTACTTTGATATTTTTATCTATTGTAATAATTATGTATAACTGACGCTGTGCATCACGACTAGTGTCATCTGAACTGGGGATGATTTTTGTGAATCTTTGACTTGGTGGCTAAACCCCGTGTTCTGTTGTCTTTTTGATTAAGATAAGCTGCCGGCATGTTATATTCCGACTTCAGCAGTCTCTCTCCCGCCGTGTTAAGCAGGTTGAGCCTGACACACGTTCTTCATTATTCGGGTCGGTCTTCTCCGGTACAGTCGCTAGTCGCTTGGTGCGAAACGACCAGTTGTGGTTGCCACAGCCCACTGCGCAATGGTTTTCAAACGGCAAACATTGTATAGAACGATTTTCATAAGAGACGGCTAGTGCGTGCAACATTACTGACAGTTCATTTGTAGTTGGCTAACTTGTAAATGGCGTCGACGCTTCCTTTTGTGATGTCCTCGTCCGACAAAAATATAGTGCGCCGCAAAAAATAACTGAAATTAGGAAGTGCAGTGTCATGCGCTCATCTGTAAAAATTCTTTTTTA
Source organism: Teleogryllus occipitalis (assembly GCA_011170035.1). Classification (NCBI taxonomy): domain Eukaryota; kingdom Metazoa; phylum Arthropoda; class Insecta; order Orthoptera; family Gryllidae; genus Teleogryllus; species Teleogryllus occipitalis. Next base: position 37,165 of record BLKR01015233.1, on the reverse strand, counting down.
TATAAACATTACATTAAATTTACTTTTTGTGTGATAAATATTGTTTATTTTAAAACCGAGCCTTGAATTGAGATGCGTACCAGTGCAAGTGTTTCCGGCTTAAAATATTTTTTCTTTCAATTTACATTCGTGGCAGTTTTCTTTTATTGATTGTGAGAGCATGTTGAGAGATTTTCCACATACGTAATTAAATTTAAATATTTCCCGGACTGGCGTACGTGCATATACCTCCGCGAAACTCTTAGACTTCTGCATAGGGATGTTTCCAAATTCTTTACGAAGAGGTGTGGCTGAACAGCTGTCGCGGCGGAGGGATACTTGTCTGAATTGAATGTGATATTCACTTGTTACGCGAACTGACAATTTGGCTCATCCTTATGAAAATCCTTCTGTAATAGTCAGTGAAAATGAACCTTTCACGAACTATCTTTACGCGAGTTCGCGCAGCACATCTCAAGGCGTACAATAACCCCTTTTGTGTGAACGCGAAATCAGGATGACTTATGTTCAGTATTGGCTTGCCGCTATCATTTATTCTCGGCCAGCCGGTCATTGTGGTACAGTGTGCGCGGGTGAAGAAATACATTGACTCCGGTTATAGTGAACTTTTGGGGACTCACATGTGTGGTTCACTATATCAGAGGTTCACTATATCCGATGACGAGAAAATTAAATAGAATTTCTCCTCAATGATTGATTTCATTAATATAGAGATACCGCAAAATTCATTATCAGCACGAAATAAAAATCTCAATATCTTCATTTGCCCTTAAAAATCCATTATTTTCAATTGTTTGATTCGTACATTTTCGTTTGTAATTTCTCGAGATCCTTCTCCAGCCAGAGTTCGTGTTCTCTCCATACTTGATTCTGCATTATCCTCTGTTTTTAAGTATCGTAATGCGGTCTTGACACCTTTCAATGCCTCTTACACTGTTGGAACACCTACCCACTCTCCGAAGGCCCTTCTACTCGCCGAGATCCAATTAATTTCCAAGACTTATTTCCTAGGTTCACTCTAACCGAATCTTCTTACGCTTAGTTGCAAGTGACTGAAGCTCACTATAACCGAGGGTTCACTATAACCGGAGTGGAGTGTATTTGCGAACAACTAACTGAAGGGACTAGCCGTTGAGGGGGTGTGCCGCGTGTGCGTGCGCGTGGGGAGGCGTGGGGCTCCTGGCTCGGCGTCATCGCCCTCTTAGCGGAATTGCTTTTTTCACAGCCCTGGAAGCGGGCGGACGCGCCCGCGCCCGCGCACTGCACTGGCCGCCCTGCACAGATCCTTTGAAAGTGATGTCTCATTTCTTATTTATTTAATATTTATAATGTTCATTCAGAGTTAAAAGTTGTGCACTTGTTTTCGATAGCTTCGTGAAATAATGAAATTAGAGACAACCGTGTTCATAGTAATGTTTTGCTGTGACACAATTTGTGACATCGTAGATTAATACACCAAACGTATTTAAAAATAGAAGCTTTCCCGTGTGTGAAACCTAATTATTAATTGAAAGAGGAACATATAACGTTTCTGGGATTCTTCAGTTGGAATGTCAGAATTACAATTAAATAAATTCAACCTATGACAATCAAAGAAGAGGCATCGGAACAAATAAAATTTTCTGAGAGCAGCATTTTGAATATTTTTATCAACAAATCGTGGAAACCTTGGTTCATCGTGATACCCTCCCTCCAATTTATCGGGGAGAGAGTGTCATAGTGAAATGAAACGACAAATCATGCTTTAAAGCCTACTTCTATACAATCTGTGGTGGTTGAATGGTACTTGAGGTTTAATTCGTGTGCCGCAGTTTCATCACACACCAGGGGTTTTGAAGGTTCTGAATTTATTCCTCTACCTTTGCAATGTATCTTCTGAGTGCATGCCCACATCGAACTGGCATCTGGGTTAACGCTAGGACGTGATCGCATCTTGAATATCACATCTAGGAGTAGGTATTTTAAGAGCTCTTAACTTAAAAATATGCAGAGGAATGATACGCCGTCAGGTGTGACGTCACTGCCACTGTGACGTCAGAGCCGCCCGAGAGAGGTTGACGCCACTGTGACGTCAGAGTCGCCCGAGACAGCTCTGGGAGCTGCGGTCCCAATATGACGTAGGGTAGTGTGAGTATTCTAATTGTGCAATCTAATCGATATCTCTGCGACATCACGATGTGGTAGAGAGGAGGTGGAAAGTGGCGCGGAAAAGGTTGGTGGTGGACGATAGACCTATGGCGTCACATCATGGCGGGAGGAGATGTGTTGTGTGGAGGGAAGGATTTGTGGTGACGGCGGCGGTGCTCGGTTAAAAGAAAACGCAAATACGGTCATAGAGAGTACGGCACAATAGCGTTTAGCACTAACTCGATGTTACAAGCGAAGTGTTACCGTAAAATTAATTTTTGCCATTGAAATTTCAAAACTTTCAGAAGTTCACTTTCTTTCCAGTGCATTGGGGGCGTTGATGACAGGGATAATAGACAAACGCATGCGCCTGTGTGTTATTCTGATTCATATAGATGCCAAGAGATGGCTCTTTACGGAGGAACTCCTCTGTTTAGGCCGTGCGGTTGGATAAGGAAAACGTTTCCTCATAGTGCGCTGTGTCAAATGGACGATCGAGCTTTCACTGACGTGATATTTCTTTGCTGCCACCCCCTCCCCTGCTCCCCTTTCCGTGTGGTGTCGCTGGAGCTGCTCGGAGGTGCACTTTCATGAAGTTCAAGGGCGCGTTGTGGTGTTAACCTTCTTAATCTCGTTTCAATTAAAATGCGACGGCATCTCAGGCATTCTGCAGCGGGGTTGCGCGTAGGATTAGTAATGACATTAAGGACTGTGTGCACAAAGAGTAGTGAAATGCTGCGATGAAAGTCGTACGAGAATTTTGCCTTTGGTTTCGCTCTAACAAATGGGAAGGACTGTTATGGTGACAGCGGCTGGTGCTAACGCTCAATTCCCATCATCCTCTTGATTAGCACTCGTTCAACCGAAGCTGCGTCCCAGCATATATTGTAGCGTAGGAATATACTATCACATTGCTGCCACAGAAACAAAGTCCATTTTACCTGATTATGCGACTTGTATATGCCGATTCTGGAGATTTGGTTCCGGAACCACGACAATAGAGTTTTTGCATAGCGTATCATAGAGGAGTCACAATATCAATTATTATATAATTATATTATTGAATTAATAGAAGTAAAATCATATATACCAACTTGATGTTGCATGCTGGGAATATTCAGTTAGCAGCACACACCGCCGCCCCAGTTGGGAACAAATTTCAAATAGCATTATGGAGTGATCGATGAGCAAGTCGCTCGCTAAATCCTGCGGAATAGCAGGCTCCACTATCTCTTCGAGATCGAGTTGGCGGATAGGCAGAGTCTCATTCACTATACGCTAATGTATTTTAAGATGTGCAAAAAAGTATTATCCATTTACCAGTAATTGTACCGGTACGTGCAATTACAAGAACAAAAGTATCGAACTGTAAGTAACGGCAATATCGCAATGTCGGTTAGTGTATTTGGGACTATCGCTCACTGAAACTAAATAGCTTTGAAATGTTACTTATGAAGGGTTCGACTCTTTACTGACGAAGGCAGTTTGTCGTAAGCACGCAAGTAAAGGTCGTATCTCACTGAAGACTTCATCGCTCCTCTAGACGCAACTTCCTAACTAAAACTAAGTAATTTTTCGTGTACCATAATTCGGACTTCTGATTCAAAATGTAAACCCGTTAACGCGAACTAATTACAGAAAATAAGGAATTCGGTTGGTATGCCCTTTATGTGTTTGGACATTAATTGATTCAAGGAATGTTTTATTATGTGTTAAAAATGATGAATACGAAAGTGATAGAAACGTGATATTCAGGAAAAATTTTGTGTGGAGCAAAGAGAATGAAGGAATTTTAAAGTCACATACTCGAATATTCAGTTATTGGTATATCGCGTTGTGGACTGGCGTATGTCGTGTTAGTCTGTCAAAAAGTCAGCGGATGGGGCTTGAGGGGAGCGCCGATGGGGTGAGCACATTGCAGTGGGGGGGGGGCGCCGTCGCCCGTAAACGAGTTGGGTGAAATTCTTGTTTAATGGAAGAGCTCGCCGAGAGGGCGGGCGGGTGTGCCTTAACCGTATCCAGTGGCCGGTGCTTTGAGCCCCGCCCCGCGCCGCAGTTAACGAGGGGATTTGCTGCTCGCGCGTCCATAATGAACGCCCTCGCGGCGCTCTCTTGCCTTGAGGCCCCGCCAGGCCCTCGCTCTTCGCTCTCTGCTCTCGCCCTAACCTGCCTCACTTCTCCGCTGGCACTCGCTTTGTTTTCACGGCGCACCCTTCTCCCGGCCTCTACCCTCGGCGCCCACCGCCAGCCAACCAACCCACTGCCCTTCCCTCGCCCCTCGCCCCCGCCGCCCGCTTAACGCTCTGCTCTCTCCACCCCACCCGACCCTATCCCTTCGCCTCCTCGATGGGCCGCTCGCACCTGTTGCGTGCCTGTTCCTGCCGCCCTCTTCTCCCTCCTCCTGCTAATCCTGCTGTGCAATTTTTTCTTCTCTCTCTTCCATGCGTGTTGCCCGTTCTCCCCTTTACGCGACTGCTCGGCGTGGCCATTTTTTGCTCGGCCTTCACGCTGAGTCTCGTGCTTTCTCTCCGTCCGTTCTCTTTGGCGCGTTGACCACGTGGGTGGGTGGGAAGGCGGGAGTGAAGAAGCTTTGGTCTCCCCGCTTACCGCTCTGTACAGATGCAGGAGGTGCTCCTTCTCCCCTCTCACGCCTTCGCCTTGTCGTTATCTCATTCGTTCATGAAATATATGCAATTGGATCGACTACTTTTAAAAAATCTTAATGATATATCAATGTGGATATACGTGTATGTTCCATGAATATGTTGAATCACCGGAATGATTACTCCCAAATTTTGGACAAGCGTTTCTAAGCAGCCTAGAAAATATGTTGGGGAATTCACGATCTCCAAATCCCTGAAAACTCTCCGAGTGTTTTGTTGTGGAAAAGACGCAATCCGCTGTGTAACTAGGCAGGTTGTGGCGATCGGAGTGGGCGGGGCAGGCTGGACCCTTAAGTGTTAGTCGACCAAGTTGAGAATGAAGTTTACAGGAGATTACAGGAGTTCTGTGTTTACAGCCGAAGCGATGGAGACAGAGATATAAGGATACTCAACACAAAATAAAAATGAGACCGTGCCAAACTGTTGCGGGAAGAAAACGCGATTCATTTCGTCAAAAATCTGGTATCTTCCCAAGGAATATTTTGACTGTTTTCGGACATGTCTGCACCTCATATTGGAATAAATAAAATTTTATTTTTCTCTGCAGAATTATTCAAAATGTTAATCGAATTCCTTGGACGAGCAGAAAATTTGTACTGAAACATTCATCTAACCCAATTAATCTAACTTCAGGAGTTTCTCATAATACGTACCGAATGAAATTATTTTTTATTAAGAAGCAACCACCACCACAATGAAAAATATTTTAGATACCTGTGAGAGTAAATTTAATGTTTTGGTACTTTATTGCATACCTAACAAATCGCGTAAATGAAGAAATTTCTTCATATAGGAACGTCAACAACACCGAATCAGAATTCACACAAATCACATAAAGGGTAAAAAATACAAAATGTTTAAATTCAATGAATAAGTACTAAAAATTCGATATAAAAAGAAAATATTTTTTATTGTACCCATGTACTAGAACGGTAAAAATATTTAAAAAAGTAACTTAACGTGACAAAAATGGAATAGTGAGAGCAAATTTTGCATATGTCTCTGAAGTTACATTTCATCAGCTAATTCCGTACAAGCAGTATCAGCCTCTCAAGCCGTAAGAGTTTCCTGACTGTTGTTATTGGCTGTTGTTGTTGGCTCGTTATTTCTTAATGTGCGAAGCTAAAATAAAATCTCGGCGAGTCACAATGTCTTAACGTTCACAAAGAAGTCTTCTTACGTTTTTCCACTTTTTAAGTACAAATCCTAATGATTTCACAATTTTGATTGTACTTCCTAGAGGTATTTTAGGCCCTTCTTTTTCACCATCACAAAATTTAATAACACTCTGTGCAAGATGTCGTGCCTGCCCGCGAAGTGTCTCTCCTCGTCGAGAACTCATGTTGCCCAAAGCTCCACCGATAAACGACTCGCTTCACGCTCTGACTTTTGTCAGCGAAACTGACTGTACAGACCCGTGTTTACACTGTTAGTTCCACGACGCGCCGCAATCGCCTTCTTCATTCTTCGCTTGGCCGAGCTACAAATGATTTCCCCCCAACAATAGTCCAGCAACGCCGGATAATAATATAGTTGAATATTTTTATTGTAGATTGTCTTCGTTTTGTAAGCTTGACATTCGAGCCCTCCATTCACCAGCCTTCCCTTCTAACAAACTTCCTCTCCCCTAGTGAGGATATTCATTAATAACTACAGTAAGCGTGGATAAACGTTCCTTGCTTTACCTCCTAATACTGCCCTCCCAGCTCTTCTGCGTCACTTCTACACACCCGTCCTTGCCCCATTCGTCGTTCTGACCCCTTTCATCTTTCCTTTCATTCCCCTGGCACCCACCTCGATCCTCCAAATATCACTTGTGCTTTTGGGTTGATTCTGGGAACTTCGCCCCCCACTTCAAACTTTCAAAATTTATTCGTTCGCCAGCCCAATAATGGTACATGATTTTTCTCCAGTGCTATTGGCTACAAATTTTAGGTGTTGCTTCCATGTATTCCTTGTGCCATATTCAAAGGTCAAAACTAAGTGCGGTAGAATATGTTCATGACTTAGTTAATTTCAGTTTGATCAATCTTACTAGAGTATTTTATTGGTAAAAGCTAATTGCGCCGACCTGGATGGCCGAGGTGGCTAAGAGCGAGTACCGACTCAGCGCTTCGGTCCGAAGGGTCGCGGGTTCGAGTCCCGCCTTGGGCATGGCTGTTTGTCCCTTGACTTTGTGTGTGTTGTCGCGGAGGGCCTCGCGTTCTGCTGACCCCAGATCGAAGGAGCCCGCATGTGTTTGTCTAGTGTATGGTCGAATATGCGTCCCTTCGGGGCAACTAACAATTAATTTGCTAGTGGTCTTGTGCCGATTCTTGTCTCTTTGTGCTTTCGTCATCAATGAGAATATCATGTCGGGGCTACGAGAGACATGGCAGTGTCTGGAATATATTTTTGTACTCAAACTTCTTTCTACAGCTTTCATATAATGCAAGAGCGTTGAGAATGCTCTGGCATCGTGCTCCTACTGCGGCAGTGCCCATGTGTGTACACCAGGAAGGGCGCTCTCCATCGCTCTCTCGAAGTTTCGTAATGTCTGCGCCAGAAAATTGTCATGGAGTCGGTGAGCTTATAGAGGAAAATAGCTGGAAAGTGGAATAAGAAAATGACCTGATCATGACCGGTGGTGACATGTGGAATTCCTGCAGGGAACATACTTGCTTAAACGCAACCCTGCTTACGCGAATGTCCTGAAGGCTGCATGCCGTATATGGTCGTAGGCGCGATTCAGCGACGTCAATAAAAATGTTGAAAATTGTAAGTAATAAAATAATTTTATAGCAATCATTTGGTTAAGAAATACATATTAAAAGGCGAAAAAGGGTGTCAGGTTAGGGGTATAGTGTGAAAAGCCAATAGTTCAAATTATTGAAAAGTAAGGGAACGTTTGGTGTTCTGTTGATATTTGGTTCCTGTACGTTTTTAGGGTTGCTGAGCTCGAATATGAGGTTTGCGAACAAGATTTATACCCCCGATCTCGTTTTCTAAGCAACAATGGCGTATGAATCCCATCCGTTATGAATGACAGAACGCCATTGCAATCGCCGAGCACTAGGAGGAAATGTTCTGTAGCACACAATTTTAAAGCTATCAACGGCTGCGTGAGCGTTAGAGGCTCATTTGTCTTTGTGGGCTAATGCAGACGCGGTTGTGTTTTAAATCTTCAGGAACACCGCCTTCGTCATTGAGTATCTCGTTATAAATTGAGCATCTTCTTATTTGTAAAAAATATTTTTTTGAAATAATTGCTCGTTCTGCGCACATGGTATCACGAAAGTTAAGAATAAAAATTGCTTGGCGTGTGATCACATACTTGCCTCTTAAAAAGCAAAAGAGAAGAATAACTAAGTTAATGAAATACTATGCAAGCGTTACAATTCACCCTAACCTCACAACTGCAGTTTAACGAGTCGTCAAAGGCGCTGATGGCAGGGTAAATTTGGCGAATGTTTTGGCGATCGTCAGGCGAAACGACCTTGCTGAAACGTAAATATGGCTTTTAACGCGCCATCAGTGATTTGTCGTCCGTGAAGGCTACCATTGAAGGTTGGTGAAATCGACCGTTAATGTTTTAAATATAAAAACTTCTTTAAATTTTCTCAATGCCAGAGGCTTTAATGAAAAATGGAACTATATCATTCTTATAAATGCATTTTATTGCACTTAAACGACCAATTTTAGCAATTTCCCAGAAAATGTTGAAAATGTCGTAGCATACAAATGTCAACTGCATTCAAATTAAACATCTGAATGATCTTCGAAACGGTCCTACTATATCTTATTCCTGGAGTATTTACTCAACTCAAAAGCTTGCTTGAAGCAAGTTTCAACTCAAAAGCTTGTAATCTGTCAGTTATACGTGACACATCCATCATTTATTCAAAAGTGTATATAACTCCTCTGGACCTTAATCCTACGTGTCTGCAGAATTTCAGCTCAAAAGAGCGTTAAACATGGGTTTTGCGACCGAATATTGAAGATTTTTGAGACGATTCCAAAACTTCCTTTCTTATACTGAAGTATTGGGAGGAAAAGTAAAAATCTCTATCTTCAATATTGTAGTTGCAGTAGATCGCAAAACAATGTTGAACTTTTGTAATTTTCGAAAATGCTGAGAGTTGAACGAAAAAACGAGACCGGCGCGATTTGTAAACATCCTTTGTACTATCAGATAAAGAAAAATAAAATATACAATTTGGAACATATTTTAGAAAATATGTAAATGTCGTTAAGGCTGCATTTAATTAATATGTAAGAATCAAAATATCTGTTTCAAACTCGCAGAGCTGCGATTTCGTTTACATCGATCGGGGATTATGAATTTCGGAGAAAATCGCCTTATCGGTTTAGGCGCTAGCGTTAGCCACTGGCGGATTGACGTATGTTTTGCTCTCAACCAATTTGTAGTCACCATAACGTGCAAATCACGGCTCTTGAATACACAACATGTTCGAGGAAATAACTTACTAGATAGAGAAACAATAATTATCCATGTTTTCTAACCAAACCCCACAACGCGAGTTTTTCTGTGGAAAAATCGCCGATTTTTGCCGCAGCATTGCAATACTTTCTTCTTGGAAAGTGCATAAAATGGCGAGAAAGTATAAACGGGTATTATCCTTTTTTATCTCAACATAATTTAAGAAGTATCTATGCTTCTTAAATTCTATGACAAACTATAAGAAACTCTCTATAACGAAAGAAAGGAATGTCTCTTGAGCTTTCATATGATGTCATTTTGTTCTCTTGTCCCATTTTCACCCGTTGTCCCATTTTGCCCCATTTGTCGCCTTGTGCAGTTTCCCCTCTTGTCCCATTTTCCATTTTGTCTAATATGTCCCCCTTTCCCCATTTTGTTACTTTCCCAACCTTTTTCAATTTTGTCCCCAATGTCCTATTTAGTCCCCTCGCTGTCTTCGTTATTTTCCCGCTAAGTCCCATTTGCTGCCCTTTGTCCTCTTGGTCCTTCCGCGCCCTGCGATTGTTATATAAAACCGGTACCGAGACCCTGTACCAACAACCCTTGCTACAAAACATCGAGAATAATGCCAGTTCTTCACTCATGAAAGTGTTAAATGCTTATTTTGAATAACTAGAAATAAAAAAAACATTGTACGTAACACGTTTCTATTAGTCCTTAAGGACTCGGCCGTAAGATTAACTACTCGACTCCGCTCACGCTCCGCTCGCAGTTAATTTTCGGCCTCGTCAAAAGACTAATTCAGAGGTTGGAGGGCTTGTTGCATAAATATCTATTAAAAGAAATGTTATAATGCAAGTATCGATTGACGATAGTTCTTAATAAAACAGAACTAATATTTTGGAGGTTTACAGTAACAGTAGGTGATTTGCCAATGGCTGCACTAGGTGGAATGTGCCGCGAGAGAGTGGTGTGTTCGGCGTGGAGTGGAGGGCTGATGTGCCGGGGGCTCTGCACCGCACTGCGCTTGGGCGGCTTCGCGTCTCCGCAGGAGGAACAAATCGCCTTTAATGAATGCCCGCCCACCCGCGCTCGCTCCCCGGAGCGCTTTCTGCGCTCTGCTCTGCTTTTGCCTCGCACTGCCGCCCTGCCACCTCCCCATGCTGCCTCTCTGCAACCCTGTCAGCCTGCCGCATGTAGAGCATGTGAATGGACGTGTAGGAAAGTAACAAAGAGGACAGGTCGAGGAAGAGGAGGGAAAGATCGCGCATGCTCCGTTGCCCATTTGTTACTGTACTTCTGCTGTATTCGCCTGATGTTGATCGGACAAACCACGGAAAAGTACCGATCAGAGCAGCCGGCCGCTAGAATTCTCTTTTAGAGGGGCTGAATTCGACCTAGCTTTGGAGCTACAGTCGAAAATCCTGCCACCTTCGGGACACAAATCCTAGGACCTTCCTTTCAGAGGTACTACAGTGACATCAATTGATGCTCCGAGCCACCCCTCGCGTAAATTCATATTAATATGCATGTCAAAGGTATAAAAATCACTAAAACAATATGGTGGTTAGTGGCCTGCCTGTTGTTGATTTATTGTTCACTTATGAGTATTTACTCCTAGAGATGAGTCGCGGAGTCGTGTAACTCTGTATGGTGGTGATTCCGAAGTGATGGCGCCGTTCGTGCCCGTGTGTGACTCCTCATGGCGTCCGCCGCTCGCGGCACGCGTCTCCCCGTGCATGTCCGCCCGACCTCCCCAGCACGGAGCACCTGCGAAACGCCCGCGGTGCCCCGCTGGTGAGTGAGACCTGGTTAGGGGGAAATCCCACTAGTCGACGGTAGGTCGGCCCCGGATCTCGCCATCCAGCGGGGGAAGATCACCGCCATCTTCCGAGAAAAAAAACATGCATTACACTAACGGGACTAATGACCAGAGCAGTTGACGCACCCGGAAACACGAAAAACCAACCAACCAAACAGGTGGCATTGCACCCCTCATGGGGAGCTGATAAATTGTTTTGCAGATCTATGCAGACGATTCCGAGCAATGTCTTTAGAAGCGTATGTTCTTAGGGAAACGTGTTTGGGTGGCTTACGGCGCCGTCAGACGAGCGCCGAGGTCCTTTGAATCCGTTTGCCAAGACAAATCGAGCGTCACGCCTCTGCTCTCTAGGATGTTTTGCACGAATTGTAAAAAATCACGTGTTGTTGATAGTTTTGTAGAATGGGGGTTGTGCGAGCCGCTTGGTGTCATAGAATCGTGTAAAATATGTTGTGAGGCGACGAACAAGTAAAGAGAGAGTTAATAGAGTATGTCCGGGAGACACCACGTCCTCGGCACCGTTACAAGTCGCCATACTGCGACCTCCCGGCGCAGTGGCACGTCGGGCTTGTGTGTCTTTATGTATCATCCCAGCTAAATGAGATCCCACTCAGCTGCAGCCTGTTGCATCCGCGACGCCGGGCAAACCGTTGAAGAACACTCCCGGGAACGTATTCGCCTGTATAAGTATAATAATAGAAATAAATCGGCTGCAGTTCTTCACGCGTAGAAAATTCCCCACGCCATTCTTTTTAACAACCGCGTCTTCTGACCATGAAGAACGGAAGACTGCTGGGGACCGAGGAGGGTAAAAGAGCCAGTGATTAATTCCTGTTTCCGGGCACGTCAACATGTAGGGGTCGTTAGTCCCGTACGTGTAGTGCATGCTTTTATTACCGGACGTCGCGGTGTTTTCTCTCCGCTGGTTGGCGAGTTGCGGCGCCTATTTACCGTCGGTTAGCGAGATGTTCCCCAAACAGTTACTTCCCACCAACGGGGCACCGCCCCAGCCGGAACAAGCTGTAAGTTTCAACTAGTTTCCTGACTTTTTTGGTTCTGTATTGCATGTAAGTGTGTGTAGGTAACGGGCGAGAAAGAAGGTAGGAAAGATGGCGTGGTCCGTGGCCCGTTTATTAGGATATTCCTCCGGCATTCGTCTCTTATTGATCGGAGAAATTACGGAAAACCCCCGATCAGAGTACGGGCCGCTAGAAATATCCTCCAGGCGGCGGCTGAATTCGACCTTTTATGTAGTAGCATCTGTTGAAAATCCTGCCACTGTTGAGGCTGGAACCCTAGGATCTCTCTGTCAGAGGCACTGTAGTGACATCACGTGATGCCCCTGTCGTTGCAAAAGCATTAGGCATCCCCAGAACGTGAATGCCGAGCAAGAGCTGCGTCTCCACGTAGCGTGGAAGGATCTCTTTTCAGCTACGCGCAATCGCGTCCGAGCGCTGTTCCCTCCGCTCTTTGCAGCTGACGTCAGAGCACGGGCGATGTCTTCTCCCACCCCGTCTAGGCGGACAGTTGCCTGATTGACCGATGCTTTCTCCGCATTGGCTGATCGCCCGACGAATCGGCAGCCGGTTCGACGTGATTCTTGTTCTTGATAAGCCCGTGCTAAGGTTTCGCCCTGAGGAAGGTTGCAGTATGATCAAAACGATGGTGCCTGCGCCTAAGACGGTGCAGCTACTTGGTTCCCGGTCGGCGAGAATCCATTGCCTCCGGCCGAAGCCTGCCCTTTTAATAAGAGAGGGGTGTTTGATGTATAAAGGAATGATATAGGTTAAAGACTAAAATTATACAAATGGAATAAATGTTTTATTAAAAATGAAGTAGGTATTAATTCGTGTGTTCCAGAAGGAAGTAGCATTCAGCAATATCTGCAATGGAAGTTTAATCGATATAATATTAGGGTTCAATGGAGCTACTTGTATTTTAGTGAAACGCTGAGAATTACTACACTCTCGGTCCGGAAGTTATATGAATCGATTAGGTTTCCAGCCAGTTTCCCTGATCCTTTGAGAAAATGCTGAGATGGCCCTTCGTTTTGCTTCTGGACATATAAGGAGCTTCACTATGCTCACGTTTTATTGAGTTCTTCTTTTGCTTGATGTGATAGGAATAGAATCTGTGCTATGGATTACTATTTTGTAATTACTAAAACATCAAATCTATAGTTAGTTTACCGATGCAAATACGTTTTCTAGGGAGCGAGTCCTGTTTGTATAATGTTTCTAACCTCGCTTTGTTAGAACTTTTAATCATCAATCAGCCATTTGTGATTAAAAAGTTAGCGAAGAAATTCTGGACCTTAAGAAAATGTGCGTGATTGTACTTCTCGTCCATACGTCACATGCAGTTTTTACTATTCTGTGACAAAATAAGTAATATTATAGAAAAAGTCGTTGTGAATTAAGTCATACGATTGACGATAATTAAACAAAATATTGAATAAGTGTACTAATGTTTCTTTCTGCGCTAGAAAATGAATGAACCATGACTATTTTCAAATTTATTTTTATTATGAGCTTGCAAGTCTGAGGTAAAACGCTTTAACTTGAAAACGAGACCACGTTAAGTTAGTAACTGGTACTATGACATCACATATCTTCTCGAATTTTTGGAAAACGTTATAATTGCAAGTCTATCCTAGTAACACTTCAGCCCGCTCCAACAATACTCATAACCAAACGAAACACGTTAATAGAGGAGGTCCAAATATGTCCTAGCTTTTGAATTTTTGAATGTAGTTCGCACATTTTTGGATATATGGAGGAATTTAAACTTCGAACTATACCTTTGACTCATATCCTGCAATTCTGGAAAGTTGCAGAATAAAAAATCTCAGTTTCATAAAAAAATGCATTATTCAGAAAAATTGCCAAATGTTGTATTTTGAAAATAGGGTCCAAATGTGGGCTCCCCTAATTTTTATAGAAAAATGTAATGAAAAAAGTAATGACAGTAAAATTCAATTACAAATACAGTAAACTCTCTTTAACACGAATTCCAAGGGACCGTGTTACCGTGTTATAAAAATTCGTGTGTTTGTATTATAAATTACCAGAGGACGATTTTTTTCTTCTTTTGATTTCTGAGGTTTTTGCTCTTTCTTTCTTTTGTCTTTCACTCCACCAGCACTAAGCGGAAGTTTTCTTTTTGTCAATTTGGAGCGGTCCAAAACCGTTGTGGCCCCTCACGGTAAGGTGTTCCATTGACCAGCTATGTTTTAGCTGACTTTCGACCCGTGTTTGGTTTTTTTCTTGTCAAGAGTTGGGACATGAGTAGTATCAAACGTCAATGTCTGGAGCAATGCCAATGGCTGGTCCAAATATGGGCTACTCCGGAGATGTAGCCCGTTTGTAGACCTCACTCACTAACTCATGTTAAACCAAACTCTCTTTTACAAACCTATCGTGGCGTCCATTACTGGTATGAAGTAGATGGTTGAATGAGGCATTGAAACCGTTCACCAACTCATGGTTAACACTGCTCTGCAGGCAAATAACATTTACAGCCAAATGGCTAATGGTGAAAAACAATGTACATACCAGCTGAAGGTTTGACGATGGAAAAACACGACAATCGATGTTTTTTTTACGCACAGCTTCTGAACGCGTTTTCTGATGGACACCAACTGCTCGTCGCTCTTTAATGGGAGCGAGGGGACTAGTTTCGCGCTATTCCCGATAGAGTGCGACACCCTCCGGCTTCACAACAAATTAGCCCGTTTTTAGACCCTAGTCTGTATTTGGACCTTCTCCTCTAATAATAAAAATAATAATAATAATAATAATAATAATAATAATAATAATAATAATAATAATTTTCGTTCCCCTGCCATGAAAACAAAATTGTGTTGTTTTTTCATTAATATGTCAAAATAACATTTTCTTACAGTAAAAGTATTTCAAATTAAGCGAATTGAATTTTGAAATTTGTGTGTATGATTGTTGAAAAGCTGAAAATACACTTACATCATTTGTTAGTATCTATTAGTATTGGAAATTGAAGAAGTCACTAGTTAGTTGAAAAGAATATATACATGCACCTAGAAAAGTATGTGCTTCATTCTATTGTGACAAGAAATTGAACTTCCTGTGTGGTTAGGCGGAAGAGGAAGCTATGGCCTGAATCTCGCCAGTAATACAGATATTATTATTATTATTATTATTATTATTATTATTATTATTATTATTATTATTATTATTATTATTATTATTATTATTATTATTATTGTTGTTGTTGTTGTTGTTGTTGTTGCGCTTAGTGAACGAGGCTAGGCTTGTGTGTCAAGTGTTGAGAGAACTATCTATCTATATCTCCGGGCTCTCAGCGCGTGTGACGCAATCCAGATCCAATAGTCAGTCGGTGCACACATTAAACGCGGGGCGTCATCAAATTGATGGGCGAAGTGGTAGTCCCTGGCGGCAGCAATGTTCATGGAGGGGTCAGCTCTGCCAGTTAAAATTGTCCCATATGCGCAGTGATATGTATTTTCCTTTCCGGCTCGCCTAAAGGGACAGACGTGCGCGACGCATAGGGGTCTGGGCATCCAAGGTTGCGCAAACCTTTTATTCACGATGTTTTGTTCTACATTTTCTTATTTGTACCAGATCTTTTAATGTTTTGTGAAGTATTTTTTAAAATACAATTGGTCAAGGAACTTCTCACTGTGATAAGAAACGTACGTATAAGCAAGTGTCGTAAATAAAAAAAAATTGTCGTGAACTATTAGATTAAAAAGTTTGGACATTGAGTCGACCCATGCGTGTAATGACTGAGACAACCGTAGTTCGTTGATTTTGACTACTTTTGATTATTCTGCTATATTCATGAAAATATTCCATCGTTATCGGTTTATTTCAATGTAGAGCATTTTCTCTCTAAAGGTGTGTAGATGGGTGGGTTTATTGCCCCTGGGAACGTTGGAGTCATCTTTGAGAACTCTCCTTACTTGTCTGTCGCATCACTCCTGTGCACTTGTGTGCAGTCGTAGAGTTCCGGTTCCTTGAATGGCTGCGCCCCGTGCTGGGTGAGAGCTGTGGGCTGAGGCCCGGATCCCTAAGAAGGGCACCCGCAACTTGTGGAGTAGATGGGAGGGCTAGCAAGCGAGTAGGGCAGGACATGTGCTTGCTTATCGATTGGGCGCCGCCGCCGTCTGCGCTGTGTCGCGGGGGCGGTTCGTGGCGGGAACAGATGAGCGAGGCGGCGGGCGCGCTTCTGCCCGCTTCGCGCCCCCTCGCTCTGCGCAGCTCGCACCCGGCGGGGTGGGTGTCCTCTCTTTCACCGCTGCTCCATCCGCAAGGGAAGCGAAGCAACAGCATTCGATCTTACGTTCGAAAGAGCAAGGTTCTGAGGGTCATTATAATCATATCTTTAATGGTGTTATCTTCACTTCCCGTCTCTAAGATTTTGGCAAATTGAAACTCAACTATTATGATGCATGGGTATTAAGTGTGACTAGGTGGTACAGACACCTGGAGCCGAAGGCTGCTGGGTCGAGTCCCGTAGAAGGCGTGGCTTTTTCCCATTCCACCACGTGTCTCAATAGAACATTCATCCAAATTCATACGCCTGTCCGTCATTCATTCTCCATCTTCACTCACCTTGCCTCATCCACCTGCTAGATTGATAGTTGTTTCCGGGCACGTCGTCTGCGAGGGTCATTAGTCTCATAGTATAGTGGATGTAGTGTTCCTCGCCTTCAGGAAGGTGAGATCCTGGCGTTGATCACTACGTGGGTTAGTGGAGGAATTCCTGATCCAGGTATCTCCCCCTAGCGGGCACCGCCTCACCCGGCAAAAGCTCTAAACTCCTGACAGGCCTCCTGGCAAGGGTGATAGGGCAGAGCATGTGGATGTGTAAGTGAGGGGTGAAGATATGACAAAGATGAGGAAGGAAAGTTCGCGCGCGCTTTGTGGTCAGCTTGTTACAGTACTGCATCGGTTTTCTCCTGGCATTGATCGAAGAAACTACGAAAAACTGCCAATCAGAGCAGCCAGCTACTAGAATTCTTCTCCTGACAGCGGCTGAATTCGAGTTACCTTTTGTCGAAAATACACTTCCACCGGGGCTGGAACCCTAAAACCTTCCACTTAGAGTCGGCGCAGAGATATCGGCAAGTCTGGCTCTGAACCAACTCTGCCGATCCACCCAGTCAATATCTGGAGAAAAGGGAGGGCTTAAAGCCGTAAATTACCTCTCTCGCTTACGCTTTGCAATCTATGGCAGTGATAGTGTGTATTAAGATATGAGAATTAACACGTTTGTGCCCGCTATTTTGTTTCCTCAGTGACTAAGCCTCCTTACTTTTGACCTCGAAATTCATGAAATTTAATTTGACTGCTTAGACAGTCTTATCGACAGGGAGCGTCAGAGTTTCTATTGCACGAGGTAGTTGTTTCCAACAGGAGAAGATTTTTGCCTAGGTGATGGTAAAGCAATTGGGGTGTGGAAGAGATAGCACTGTCCCTCAAGATCTGCACTTGTGCTTAGCTATCAGTGAGCATGTTCTTCCCATTGCCGATGATCTTTAGGTATCTACTGTGGCTCCTCGTATATTCAGCTATTACTTTACATTTCAAGATTAGGCGCAGTTCTTTTTAAACAATTGGAGACGAATCAAATGCCTCCTAGCAGCATATCACGATCCACTAGCATCAAAGCTTCCTTTAGTGCTGATGCTTATCTAGTCTGTTCACCACTGCTTCTCCTAGCACTAGAATCCATAGCGCTGACCGCTTTAAGTTCGGGTTCATTACTGACTCTATTAATACCTGCGAGTATACTGCTTACACATATGTACACATTTTCTTATGTATAACGACATGAGGATGTATTCGTACATGAAGGAGCTGGATCTTGAGTATTCCTTAGGTTCTTCATCCTGATCTATGTGTAACAAATCAGAGTTATTCCTAATACCCCGGACAGCGCTCACAGTCGCTCTTAGCAACGACCTCCCCCAACCTCTTTGTGAGGCGGGGATTTGGGGCGCCTGTGTTCGGGGGACGGTGCGTCGCGTGGTGCCTCGGGGCTTGGGCAGCCGCCAGCGCGGGTCGCGCCCCAAGAAGGAAGTGGCGAGTGGGCGGGGGAGGGCGCGCGGGCGGTGACGAACAGGTGCGGTATTGATCGGCTTCACTTGTTGAGGCGGACGCGTTCGCAATCAGAGGCGCCAGTCGCCCGCCCCGCCCCGCCCCGCCCCGCCCCGCCTGCCCCAGGACGGCGGAGAGCTACAGCCTGGTGCATCGCCTTTCCCACCTTATCCCATCCGCCCTTGGCCGGCCGGGTGGCGGCGGAGCCGTGGTATCTCTATTGCTCCCTAGTGCCTGTCTCTTCGCCGATAATAGTGAGAGGTGGTGGCGCCAGGTTGCGCACAGCCCTGGTCAGAGCTGGCGCTACCTAGGCGAGGCCGTATTCTCTCCATCCTCGAAAATCTAAGCACTTCACGCCACGTGGTTCTAAGCTTGGACGATATCTCAAGGAACATGCCGAACGCACGGCGTACGGTTGCCTGTGCAACGACTCCTATCGGGAGATACGAGGGCCGAGTCCCGACGGGGGCGGATTTTAGACCTTAGCTCGAATTCAGCGGCACTGCTTGGCGTTCAGCCACTGCCCGGTGGATAATTCTAACGGTCGGCTGTTCACATTTGTAGTTTTCTGTGGTTTCTCCGATCCACTCTAGGCATATGCCAGAGCAGAACTCAAACAAATGGACCACGGACCGCGCACAATCTTCCTCGTCCTAGCCTCACCCCTTACTTTTTTTTATTTATTCCACAGTTGTACATTGTTAAGAAAACAACTTTCTGTTCCCCAAAAATTCTAATGCTTTATATAATTTTAATTTTATTCTCTTTTCTTTCTCTTTCTTCTCATACAAAAGTCTCTCAGTTTCTCTGAAGCAGTTTTGTTTATCTCTTCCTCTCTTCTTCCTTCTCTCAGGAAACCATTCTAAAATTATATTTGGAATTCTATTTTCTTTGATTCATTTAACATGACCAAACCATTGTGATTGTTTATATTGAACAGTTTCTACAATTGTATGTACTTTATTAATTTTTTCTTCGATTTGTAAATTTCTTTCTTTATCTAATATTGAAATTCTGGATAATCTTGTTAAAAGATCCATTTCTCACCACTTACACAAGCACAAGCACAAGCACAAGCACTACACTACCACGCATGTCGGGAGGCCAGGCGGAGCTTAGAGCTGGCCCCGGGTGGGGCGGTGCCTCGTTGGTGGGCGGAACACCGCAACCTCACCACCCAGCGGCGAAGCAAGCACCTCCACCTTGCGAGATAACACATTCACTGCACTAACGGGACGAAGGGCCCTAACAGTGGACATGTCCAGAAGATAATGAATAGACCTAGTATAGGGGCTGGCGGGCTGCTTCGGGTGATGGAAAGGGAGAACTTGGTCGGAAGTCGGTGTCCGCACCACGTGGGCGAAGCGACCCCAGTCAGTAGGGAGAGCGTGGGATACGATCTCCGGAACAGGCAACGTCGTCCTGGGGTGACCACGTGAATGTGGATCAGTGTTCATTCTTTAATAGCTCTGTGCGAAAATTAGATTTAAAGCGTTGCGAATAAATTACTTACTGCTGGCAACGCCACTGCGCTTTTTATTCAATTTGATGAAGTTACACCTAGTTAATATTGTGTGTTTATTAGTTTTAGTCGCCTGTTAGAAAGAAAATTACAGAAATGTCTCTTTTCATAAGCCCTTAATTAATTTGATGCAGGTCGTTGTAATATTATGTACATTTCTCGCTTCGTTTAGGAGACTCCCCAAAACTAGAGAATACTAGCGTACCCGTGTGAGAACTCTCGCATGTTAAATCCCACTCTCTTCCCAGTCCTTCCACTTTCGAACTTTGTAGGAGGTAAAGTTCTTTACAATACGTGCTTATTTGTTTAAAAATTGAATAAAGGTAACTTCCAAGGTACTTACAGAGTATCAAATAAAGAAAACAAACAGTGTAATTCATGTTTGAAACAAATTTTCAATAAAGATTTATTCAGAGAGAGAGATTTCTTGGAACAATTTACAACACTTCTTAAAACAATTGAATTATACAAAATCCTTGACTGTTAGCTTTTCGCTTTCGTTCATAGTCACAATAATATTATAAAAGCTTTTTATTCTTGAGAAAGCTACGTAATGCTGTCCATGCGAAAATACAGCATTCGACAAGTACAACCCTACTTTTTGAATTATTCTTTAACTTTATTGCCGATCAGAGAAGTACATCCGTGCAATTCAATCGCATAAAATATGAAATAATTTGTTTAATATATAAAGTTGCAGATTCTGTACGTCTCTGAATGGGTGGGGTAGTACAGTAGTAGTATAGGTAGTATTAAGTAGTATCGATAAGAGCACCAGATCAACGAAAATGTAATAGAATGTAAAAAATAGCTCATCTTGTAGATGAAAGGTATGTATACCACTGAAATAATAAAGGAGAATGATTCGTAGTAATTTCGATGTTACTTTATTCTCATTTTTTAGATTAATAATGTTAGCGTATTTAAACATAAAAGAGGATATGAAAATGAATTGCGACCTATTTGATCTCATAAATCTGAAAGATCTCTGCGTTTCTTGTGAATAAGTTAAAAACTTATCCGAAGTATTTAAAGACTCGAATTTTGATTTCGTACAATTTTTTTTAGGTATAAATGCTTTAAATTTGAAAATATCTCCCTATCAGTACTTCGGCCTGTCTTTGATATCGATATGAAAAATTGTGGCAATTGGGTTTGTTTCCCACACGAAGGCGACTATGGCCTGGACTGTGCAGGTGGCTGCCAAGGCTCTAAAGTGGCTCAGAGAAGGATGCTGCGCTACTGTGGGTACGATACTGGTATCGATACTTTTACTTTCGTTTCTCTGTATTTTGGGATGAACAACTAGATTTCGATACAATGCCTTTAGAATATGATTCTGTCATTTGATACCTAAAATACCGAAAACATCGTGGAGGTGCTCACGAAGCAGTCTTCTCCACACACACACACATTAGACTTTCAGGTTCCTCTACACGTTTCTAATCGGTGTTGGGAAAATGTACAAGGTGCGATCAAAAAATAGTAGGACTGGTTTTATTAAAAATAATTTATTGCACGTGTCTCTTCGGATCCTTGATAATCTTCGATGTGGCAGCCTTGGGCGTCAACCCACCGAATATAACGCGTCTGCCAAACCTGAACGCCCTCTGGAAATCACTTCCGGGGATACGGTTGAGAGTGCTCGTTACAGCCGATTGGACGTCTTCGATGGAGTCGAAACCTAGTCCCTTCATGGTCCATTTGAGGCGAGGGCAGAGGACGAAGTCAGGCCGAGTTACATCTGGGCTGCAGGGAGGGGGTGAGGCCACGTACTGAGCCAGCCGCTCCTGCACTAACAGCGAGGTGTCACGGCACACAACAGTGGTGGGGCTTCCAAGAACGGGCGATGTCTGGTCGCACGCGGTTGACTCGTTTTTGCATACGACCTAATTGTGAAAACAATTATGAATTTCTCACAATTATGTTCACAACATGAAAATATTTTTGCGGATTTTTGTTTTTGTTTTTCATAAGGATTTCATTTTGCCCAGCAAGTTCTGTGGGAATCGAACGAATCTTTTCAACGTACGGTTTCGTTAGGTCCAAATTACGGAACAATTTGAGTGAAGAAAAGGCAGAGAATTTTGGCAAAGTTTATAAATACGTAAGAAAAACTTCGACAAATATGTAATAGTTGTAATTTTCATTTAAAGTATTTGATTTTTATAAAGTTCATTGAGAGACTATGTGGTAGATCAAAAAGCTTAGAATTTTTCGAATATGTATAATATACATTTATAATACGTTGAATTTTTATTTAACAATATTTTGGAAATTAGATTATAACATTTATATTTGCAAAAATGTTTCATATTTTTAAAGTGGGTTATTTCATGGGTTCTATTGTTTTTAAGTGGGTTTTATTAAAAAAAGCAGAGTGGGGGTTTTGGGAGTTGGGGAAAATTGTGCCAATCCTCGTGCTTGGCCGTTCACAAACACCATCTCGGCTTGATCCTGAAATGAATACCGGATCATTCTGCTTCTTAGAGTACGCTGCTTCAATCACACAATCTGCAACACAAACACAATGCAAGTGCTCATTATTATCTCAATAATGTCAGTGCAATCTACCGTGGCAATGATGCATTTCCGGACAAATGTTCAGATGACATTTTTTCTTACATTTCTTGTCACGAGTCAGTCCCTGCACGTCGTCGGTTTTATTAAAATTCCCTGCGTGGACGGAAATTCCAAACAGGCTACTGAAACCAACCTTTTTAAGCAGAGGGATCATAATTTCCAATTTCGTACACGAATGCAGAGATCTGATATGGGGAAATTCTCCTTTGTAAATCGAACAATGAATGGCTGGAACAATTTACTTCCAGAAGCGTTCGGAACAAGCGGTGAAAGTGTAAATAAAGTTTGAAAAAAAAATTGTAATGTAAAATATAGATGTAATGTTTTGTGTGTCACGCCTTGCGTTGTTTTTATGTTAATGTGTCTTACTATAATTTTGCTGAGATGGAATCTCCCTGTTTTACTCCTTTGGTAACTCTAAATTTCTCTCCTGTTGTTTCCGGTCCTGACTTTACCCCAAATGTTTGTGTATTTTTTCTGAATCTGGTCCCTAGCACTTTTAGTGGACACTTTTAGGAATTTAAACTGGGAGGGAACATTTGGCATCAACGTAAATAGAAGGAAGCTGTCGCACGTGCGATTTGCAGGTGGTATTGTATTATTTGCGAAATCGGCGAGAGAACTACAAGAAATGATGACCCAGTTGTGTGACCAGAGTGCCGTGACGGGGCTGACTATGAACACAGCAAAACCAAAACTAATGACAAACCACACGGAAATTGGAGTTAAAATACACACAGGCGAGATAGCGTATGCCCTAGAATGCGTCCGCTTGGGACAGACGGTCTCTTTTAATTATAGAGCAGACCAGGAAATTAACAGAAGAATAACACTAGCGTGGAAGAAAGTCTGGTCCTTATCGTTCTTGCTTTAGGGCAAAAGACAAAAAAATGTAGACGAGGAAAGAAATAATGGACAGCTGTGTGCTGCCACTAATGATGTATGAAGCACGAACACGGGCCGCTACGCAGAAACGTATGGAAAAACTGGCGGTGACTCAAAGAAGAATGGAGAGAAAAATACTCCACGTCTCTATCCAAGACAAAGTAAGGAATGATATCAGAAAAACTAGTCAAATACCAGATGCACAAGAAACTGCTAAGAAATAGAAATGGAAGTGAGGAGGCCATGTTGCCAGAATGAATCCGGGAAAGAGAGCGTACGCAGCAACAATGTGGGACCCGAGAGTTGGAAAGAGAAACACAGGAAGACAGAAGATGATATGGTGCTGCGAACTGCAGAGAGTAGCAGGAAGGCAGTGGCCACGAGCCGCACAGGATAAGTAGTGGTGGAAAAGAAGAGCGGAAAGTGTAAAGTGAAAAGGAAAAACTAGGGCTAAGAAGGCAAGGAAAGTGGACTTACAGAAATGAAATGTGAGTGGGAGGGCTAATGGAAGAAAAGTGAGAACTCAATAGAGGCAAAATAGTGTGTCAAGATTGTATCCTAAATGTCAAATGTTCTACCGTGAGGCAGGGAAATAATGATTATAAAAAAAAGGAAACAAACAACAATCACCAGAAGAAGCTCATCTGATGTGCATCAAGAGCTAATCCTGTTTTCATACAGGAGGACTTTGTCCGTAAGGGATTAGTCCAAGCTTTATTATTATTACTATTATTATAATTATATAATAGTCGTTTTGTGTGCGTTGTAGTACTTGTTAGAAATGTACCACCGGGTGTTGAACCCTAAGTAGATCAAATATCTCTCTCAGTGGCGTCTATTTTCTTTGGGCCCATGCATCGCTTCGGCACAGGCGTGCGCGGATGTTGCCGATGCGGGGGCCTGTTAGCCGTCGGCCTCCACCTCGGCCCCGCGCTGCCTGCGAATCCTACAGGCCTCCCAGGGCCCACAGAGTACAAATCCCCAACAAAGAGCGTCACTTGTGTACGAGTCGGGCCACGGACATTGACGGAAGTATTCTAGGTTCGGGTACGAACAATGTTAGGATAAGGAGCAACTTATACGCATGGCAGAAAAAGACGTTTCTGAAGATGTGTAGAGCTGTGCTTCTGGCATGGCTTTATTCAAATTTCTCTATATTTTCCGTTTTCTCCTATCTTCTTTTGATTTCAGCAATCGGACTTGCAGTCTTACCCTCCTGCAGGTTCACATATTTGCGAGTATTTGTAGTATCCTGGTGTATGTAACGGCAGTTTCAGCTGATTTTTTTCCACTCCCCTCCCTATACAAGACTCATCTTCATCGTTCTCATCACAATCACCATCGCCAACTCATTGATTTCTCGCCTTCGCATCATGTCCAAGTACGCGTCTCCCGTGACCAACGTCGGTTGACATCCTACTTCCGCGGTATCTCCCTCTCTCCCCTTCCTCAATTCATATCGCCTTCGCGGCCCCGTCCCTTTGCCTTCGCTCCACACCCCTCTCGGCACCTCATCCCACCCTTTGCCCTACTCTGCCCCACAAGTCTCCCCGCCCCTCCCCGCGCTGCTCTGCCTCGCGCCGCGTTCTTCTGCAAGTGCGCCTCGCTCTCGCATTCCTGCCTCAACTACGCGCACGGCTCTTGATTCAGCTTCATTTTCACTTCTTGGCAACGCTTGTGCGTCCTCGCATAAGCCCACCAAGGACCCAAGTGGCAAATTATAATAAATGCTATGTGGGGAATATTGCACTCTGATACAATACTAATAATATTCATCTTAAATGTTAAACAGTATTGTATCACTTATAAAATTAAATTGGTTTAAAATATTTTACGAATGACTTGTTTCGAAAAAGATAAAAATGACGTAATAAAAATGCATCACCGTTTGTTGCTCACGTACAGAGTGTGGGGATTTATTACCAATGTTCCCGCCCACGCCCGCCTACTGTATCCAAGAGCGTTTTTCCGGATCGCTTGTAGGTGCTTGTAAACGCGAATTAGCGCGATGTAAGCCGCTGGCGGGCGCCGCCTCGTGTATCGAGTTCTTATTCATCGTAAGCGGCGAAAATGGCGCATTGATGGAGTGGGGCGGGCGGGCGGCGGAGGCTGTTTTAAAACGCAATTTGCATAATCGCCCGCTCGGGAGAGAGGGCGCCGCTGTCGCCACCGGCGCTGGCTGCGTCGGGACGCGCCGTTTGTTCCGGATTACGCCTGCCCCCCCCCCCGCCCATGCCCATGCCCCTGCCCCCGCTCCTACCCACGCTCCCCGCCCCTGCCCACGCCCACGCCGCTGCCCCCCGCCCACGCCTCTGCTCCCACCCCTGCCCCGCCCCTGCCCCCGCCCCTGCCCCCCCGCCCCTGCCCCCGCCCCTGCACCCGCCCCTGCACCCGCCCCTGCCCCCGCCCCCGTCCCCGCTCCTGCCCCTGCCCCTTATTTAATTTATTGATTACGCGAGTTTTTTTTTTGTGAAAGAGAAGATCCTGAAAAAGACAAATATTAAGACTGTTAGCAAGCATTGTCGTTAGAAAATGCTTTTAACATTGTATTTTTGTAGAAAATATCCATGGTACCTGTGCCTGAGTGACGAATGTATGACCTACCGTGTACCTATTCGCCCGCGGACACCCCCTGCAAGTAATTCGAAAGAAATACTTACGACTAATTTTAAAAGGTGCATGGTTCATTACAAATTGCCTAAAATTAGAAATACTGACGTGGAATGTTCATAAACGTTCCCTCTTTCCCAAGGATACAATTGAAATTCATGTATTTTCATTTTACTCCATAGAAAATAAATTCAATAATAATAGGTCTTATCACATTAAATTTCCTAATTAACATTCAATAAAAAGAACTGTCTGAATAAATTTCTTTTATATTTTAAGAATTATATAAAAATCCTAATGCACAATACAGGGCAGCGAAACGATCCTTGCTCCTGGAAAGTTAAAAATAATACTGTATTGCTATTTGTATTGTAATATTAAAGAAAATCCATGTCGATCAGAAAGAAATATTTTAAAAAAGTAAGTGAAGCTGAGTGACTAGCCCATTTGAGATTCCGAAGCTCTAGGAACATGCCTGTAAAATAGTGCACCCTGCGTAATCTAGGGTAGGCAACCCTCTGGTCAGGAGTGTGCGTATTCAGTTTGGTTGCCGAACCGGCGCCGAGTTCATCGACTTCTAGTAATGGGTGGACTTTTCTCGTTGACTAGAATATTGTGCGTATGTATTAGAGCAACTCTGAATATTAAATTCGTTACCATTCGTGTTGTGGTATGCGTTTTAGATGTGAGGGAAAGTATCATTGTGAAAGGTTGCAAAACTTCTAAAATAAAATAATAAGGTCTGTCGAAAGGTGTCCAAGGAAAGGCTGGGTTAAGCTCACTCTTCTATAGAATTAATTTGTTAAGTTTAGTACTAGCGGATAAATAAAACATAATTGTGCGTGACTATTAGTTTATAGTAAAAAAAAACAATTAAAAACTGTGTGTCGTGCTATGGAAAAAAGTGGAATTGGGCACATGTTCTTGAGCTCATAGATCCCAGCCTTAACTGTCATACTATATGAATCAGATAAAACAAAATCGTTCGATGTCCAGGAGCTTGTTATTTTGAAGAGTAAGCAAAAAGGTTCTCAGTTCCGGACATCGAACACTTTTTCTTAACATTAACTCAAGGACACTCTACCGACGTCACAGAGGTCACGGACAACAAACTTTTATGCGTAGAAAGTTGAATTTATATTTTAAGACCAGTTTCCCAACATTAACTCAAAACCGGCTAAATGTGACATTAAACCTTTTTGTTTGCTGCGATTCATATGTAGGTGAATTATGAATACAGGAAGTAACCAGCGTTTTTCTTGAGATTTGATTCCAAACTATTCGTTCCTGTGTAATAGAAAGTACTTGCATCGCCAATAGAGCTACATAGTTTGGTTGTCATCCCTTACAGTCCCTCCGGACCGTGCGTGTCCTTTTTTTATATAAAAAGGAAAAATTATCAATAATAACATGAAATATATTTCAAAAGCTAAAATCATAAAGAATTATAAGATTTATCCATTGTTGCTTGAACTAATAAAAATAGTTCTTTGACGCGGAGAATAATATATATTTAATAATATGTAACCATTTATTTAATATATACGGTATATATACGGTATATATATATATATATATATATATATATATATATATATATATATATATACACACACACAAAATCTTATATAGCAAGGGAAAGTAAAAACCCATCAATCCCACTGGAACACAATCTGAAGAAAGAAGAAGAAAAAGATTGTGTTCCCTCAACCGGACTGATGGTTGTTTTACTTTCCCTTGGTATATAATAATAATAATAATAATAATAATAATAATAATAATAATAATAATAATAATAATAATAATAATAATTATTATTATTATTATTATTATTATTATTATTATTATTATTATTATTGAATAACGGCATCCAGAATCGACTTACTGTCTCGAGAACGATTGTCTATTTTCCCCCATTGAGCTCAAGAAAACGGGCACAGATAGTGAATCTACATTTATGTTCATTGTTAGAAGCTGAACAGCACTTATGCAATGGGTCAGGGGAACCTGTACGAAAAACTTTATCGAGAAGAGGACTATTGACACAGAATGTGAAGTACAATACTTGTTACAGGCATCTTTAATAGTTTGAAATTGACGAAGCTCGTTGTGCTTTGAATTGAATCGTTATTTTACAAAGGGCACAACATTATTACATTGATTTGACATTCATAAACGATTCAACTGATGGTGTAGAGTGAATCCTGTATGGTTTTACTCTGTTCTGTGAGAATCGGGTAATATTTGATATCTGGTGGTCCGGTTACCGATTCGGCATGAGATAAAACTCTGATATTCTATATTGTTCTGTTCTAGTAATATATTCCTCTTCAATTTCCTTTTACAAACGACATCCAAAAAGGGCGTCTAATGACCAATTATTTTTCTCATCCAAATTTATTACCGTCTTATCATGAGATGTTTGATGTGATTAGCAGATTCTCATAAATATACTGCTAGTTTTTCAAAATTGGTCTTTGTGGATGAAATGGTTGCTGTCGTAAGAAATTATGTGAAATTTCTTTGAATGAACGTAATTAGTTATAAATGTATCATTTCCTGAAGATTAGGAAATATAAAATATTATCGTATATTTGAATTACGACATATGTATGTGAGTGCGTGTTTTCCTCCTGTACATTGCACTTAAAGAGAAGCATTTATGTGGAAACCAGGTACTTAGTTATTCAATTCTCTAAACTACACATCAGGCTTTTAATATAGGATTTTGCTCAACGAAAAAAAATCATCACTGAACTGACGTGGAACTTCCGGCAAAATATAATAATAGTAATAATAATAATAATAATAATAATAATAATAATAATAATAATAATAATAATAATAATAATAATAATAACCTGATTTTGATTACCTGAAGCATCGAGACCGCTTAAATGTGATAAAAACCAGAGATTGAAATGGCGCAAACCGTGCCTGGAGGGAGCAACGGAAAGCTTCTGCAGGAACAGTGAAATACATATCCAGTGCTAAACAGAGGAAGTCCCGAATTGCAGGGTGCAAAGAAACAATAATTATGTTGCTTTGTTTATGATATGGTTGTTGCGTTGTTTATGTATCTGAGCTAGTTTAATGTCCATACTCGTATTTGACATCATTGTATAATCGTGTTGAGTCATAATTTATCACCAGCAAATGGTAGCACGTACTCCACTGATCACGACCATCTTTAGACCCGATTCGCACGCTCTCCTTTGACGAACAATTCCTGCGTTTTAGCGCGCTCGCGCATGAGCAGTGTCGCATCTGTGTGTCTAGAAGCCAACGTGTGCATGCGGACGTTCGCTAAATCTCCGGAATCGTTCGTCAAAAGGAAGCGTGTAAATTCGATCTTACTTCCTCCCCGCCCCCGCCCAGCACGCGCTCACTTTCCGCCCTACCCGCCCAGCGGCGCCTCCCGCGGGGCGCACCCGACTGCATCGGGGCGAGTGCGCGTGGTCGATGCCAATTAGCCGATGGCCAACGCTGCACCGCCGCCGTGCGTAGCCAAATCTTCACCCGATCGAAATTGCTTGGCGGAGCAATCATGATGTGGAAATTTGTTTTTAACGAGCGCTCGCTTTACGAGTCCCAGTGGCGCCGTAGCGCCGCGCGTCGCATGGCGGTGCGTGTTGACGGCCGGACGCCCTCGCACCTCGCCCTCGCCCTTCTTTGCGAGCTGGATGGCTGGCTCTGCGGAGGGGTACGTGCTGGATGGAAGCCAAAAGTTACCAATCTATTTCGGCGGTTTTACATGTTTCGGAATATATTGCGAAAGTCTCGAAATAACGATAAATAGTTATTTACGTAACTAGTACAGACATTGAGTCTTTGGCGTACGAATGAAATGTTCACGGACGAGGTGAAGAGAGGAGCCGAGTTTGGTATTTTGAGATGAGTACGCCGAAAGCATTTCCGTTCTAGTAATGTATATAAATTTTTTGTACACATTCATGAAAACTTACAAAAATATACTCGTGGAATCATTCTCAATACGGGGTTCAGCAGCGATGTTGAATCACAGCGCCCCAGTATTTCGCCCTCTACAATACCCAATTTTCCTCTGCGAGCATGCTTCATTACCGTACCGCAAAGTAACATGTTTTTACCTATGAACAGTGAACCGACAAGCTACCAACATTAAAGATATTAGGAAACTAACTAGCACACAAAAATGGCATGACTTCCTGTTTCATCATTCTGTACGGTGTATAAACAAAGTTATGCAATGCAACGCAATAATGATCTCGAGATTTTAACGGAAATATACGTTTTGGGTTCCCCTGATGCAGATTTTTTTTCTCCAAAACATTTGTCTGTTTCTCCGTCTGTAAACCGTAGTCTGTAAACAACACCAGCACGTAAACTATTCGTGAGATTTTTTCGACAATTAATATTCGTGGATCGACCTGACTCCACTGGAAGCCGTGCGATTTTTTTTTTTTTAATTTTGGGGTACTTCACATGAAACCCGTGGGATATTTTCAAAAATTTCTTATAAATCCCTCTAGATTTTTTATTGTAAGAATAAAGTGAAATAAACTTTACGCCTAGGCCCGATTTTCATTGTGAACTTTCTATTTTCGAAAAAAAACTTGTAACATTTTTGGACACCCTCTTGAAACTATTTTAGTGAAATTGTATATTTTTTTCTGAAAATGAAATTCCTCCTCCACAATTAGTACTTTAATGAATGTAATATTATTTTTTAAATAGTTTTCGCATAATTCTGTGTGAAATATGGGTAGTATTAAAAAGAATTATCAAAAATGGCTCCCAATTTTTTCTTTAAACATTGTGTGCAGATGGTGCTAAATGCACTGAATAATATGACACAAATGCCCTTTGATTATTATTTTTTAAAAGTCACACAAATGTAGTTTTTTATTGTATCTCACGTCGTTAATATTTTTACTACGGGCTTGTTTTATTCATTATTGCATTTTTGAGTACAAGTGTTTCAAATGATTTCTTATTAAGTTTCTCGAAAACAACTTTTCTCTGAAAATGTTCACATTTGTGCATTTCTAAAAACGCTCAATCATCTCATATTTGGCTCCAAATGTTTTAATGAAAAATAGAATATAGAACCAGGTTTTCCTTTCTATGATATTCTTAAAGTCATATTTAAATTCTACCTTTCGGGAATCGAAAAATTGACAAAATATTAAAATATGTATCAAGTTTGATTTTTTTGTTGATAAACAAAATTACGTCACTGTAAATATAACAAAATTTAATTGAATCATTGCATTACTGCAAATATTGTGTTCTGTAACATTTTTGTAGCGTTAATTACCTTTTTTTTAAACTTTATGTTATATAAACATCGAAGGTCATGAGCGACAAATACTATAATTAAATGCAATTACAAATCTTGGAAAATATCAATAATTTTTCAACATTGTTTCACTTTGTCTTGATAATTCGGTGATAATACGAGAGTTGGGATATACATCATGGAAATAATTTTTGTTGTGTTTTTTCTTTCGAGCACGGGTGGAAAATGTGAAATATTCACATGAAAGGACAAGGTACGAACAAAGTGTGGAGATTTAACGACACGACAAAATTGTTTCTGATATTTGTTAAGGCATTTGAAATGGCAGGAGTGGTATCATGTTCCAAAGCATTTTACCATATACGAGTTCACAACATTCCAAAAGGATTGTATACCCGATCTAAAGGCCTGATGAAGCAGACATTCAAATACAGCACGTCCGCTCACTTACAGGTCGTCACTTGTGTTGCTATCTCGCAGAAAATCGCCTACTCATCTCGCCACCTTCCGGTGTGAAAGGGCATTATTCCCAAGAGTTCCCAGTACTCGTAATTGCGATAAAGAAGAAAAAACGTCAGTATTATAAATACTACTCAAAATATCTCGCATTAATGACATGAAAGATATTTTTTCATATATTTTGTGTGAATTTTCGAAAAATTTAAAGAATGAATAAAAATGGTGTTAATGTCATGTTTTTCTGTGCATTTCGACCTAATCGTACTAAAAGTTTAAAGAATTAATTTGGAGCCCTTTTTGAGAAAATGTTCCAGTGTTTCTGAAAATGCGCAATTTTAGCTCATTTTCACAGAAAAGTTTTGAATTATTGAGAAACATTATAAAACATCACTTACCGCCTTTGTACTCACAAATGCATAAAAGTACTGTTAAAAAATGTCCTCAGTATGTTTTAATATTGTCCATATTTCACTCAAAATTATGCGAAAATGACTATCATTTTCAAAAAACGTGCATTACTTTATTAAAGGATATGGTGGAAAACAAATTTCAATTGAAATAAATCTCTATCTTCACTATTGTAGTTTCAGGAATACGCTAACTAAAATTAAAACTTTTTTTCAAGCTTCTCAAGCTTCCCGAGTTGGCCAGATCGACAAGTGAATTTTCATTTCGGAAAAAATCCTTCGAATAGTTAAACGCTAGTGTTGTTAACAGACAGAAAGAGAGAGAGAGACAAACAGACGGACGGACAGAGAGGCAGACACAGAGACAAATATACAGACGGACAGGCAGATATCCGAACGAACACACGTGGTCGGACATTTTGGGTAAAATCACTTTTTCAGTGTCAGAGGATCCCCAAACTTGTGTTTCCTTTGAAATATGAAAATCGATTTGCCGCAGCTTTTAGTAATACTTTCACTTTACTACGCAGATTACTCCGTAATACGAGAAAGTAACGAGTATGCGAATGCGAGAAAGTACAATGCAGTGTTGTAAACCAAGAAAGTTAATGCATGGCCTACAAAAAGCATGCGAATTAGAACTAAGTGATGATTGAAATGCTATTTTGTTTAATGAATAATAAATTACAAACTTAATTTTGTGACCTATTAAATTATTTGCTGAAATTGCTTGTGACTTTGGGACAGTCTTTTATCATCACATGTTATTCGGAAAATGATTTCATCTTCTCTGATAATAATACAAAACAATATGGCATTGCAATTATTTTCTTGTTGCTGCCCTAATCCACATTGGAACAATCTCACTTGTTAACAGGCTGTAACTTGAGAGGAATGAAATTATTGTTTAAAACGATTTTGCGGTATAAGAAATTGTGTCATTTCTGGCCAAGGTCAAATGCGATTATTTTAAAAGAATGAATACTGGGTGTTAAAAAAAAAGACGCTCGTCCATAACTATACCAGAAGCAACGATACGAGAACTAAACAGAGTTTCTGTTCGATTTGAAGTGTGCTCCTGCTTGTGGCTGGAGAAATCCAATCATCCCAAAAAGGTAAACATTTCTCTTTTCCTTGCCATGGACAGGTCCTATGGAAGGCAACATGTCGTTCGGGCGTGAACAGGGTGTGTCGACCGCGTTACGATGCAGGAAATAGGCTTTATTTTGTAAAATATCCAAACAAGTTACAGGTTATGAAATGTAAACTTTACGCGGAAATCTCTTTGAAATTTTCCTATTTACAGCAACATTTTTGACACTGGTGATGTTTTGCAAGTTTTAGAACATAATGATTAAACTTCGTGTTCAAGATAATTTATTGCGTTGTTTTTTAATTTCAGTATTTTATGTTGTTTCATTATTTTGTATGAATCCACTAAGGAAAGATACTTTTTCTTAGCTGTAAATTTCCTCAGTAATAAGTTTTCTTCTTATTATCTACGTATTGCTCCTTTAATACAAGGGTATTGTCGTTAATGGTATCATGCTTTACAAATTACTGTCTTATTATGCAGGTGTAGATTCATAGCGCCCTTTGCATTATTCATTTCAAATGCAGCGTCAGTATCTTTGCAGTGTAATTATGCTTCTGCTTGCAGGCGACGGCGACAAACATGAATTCCAAGCGGAGACACGAATGCTGCTGGACATTGTGGCGAAGTCCTTGTATTCCGACAAAGAGGTAAGCGAGAAGAAATCTCTGTCCGTTGTTTATTGAGTGTGAGTAGCGCCTGGTGCATTCTGTTTAGTGTAGCCCACGAATTTTGACTTCTGTTTTTAAAAGATGGTTTTCAGCATCCGAAGAAGTATTGAAACCGGGAATAAATGGGAATTGGCTTTAAATTATTTATGAGACTGAATTTAGAAAGTTGTAGGGGAAACAAAGAAAGTGAACCATTTTACTGATCATCGTGTTGCACTGACTTCATTTGTAGTACTTCTAATAGTTCATTTTCCCTTGCCAACTGCTTTCGCAGTAAAGAGGACGTTTTGTAATCGTACGCCGGGAAAACGGCGAATTTTCGAGAGAAAAACGCTTATTGTCGGACCCTGGTAACGAAAAAATGAATAAATAGTGTTTCTGTATGTAGTACATTACTTCCTCTAACACATTGTATGGTTAGAATCCATGTTTTGTGGGCCCTTGATAACAAAAAATCGATTGGCGACAGAACGACTGTGAATGGTCAACCCTAGCGGCCACAATGTTCGACTGATTTTCTCCAAAATTGTTGTTCCCTGATCGATTTAAAGAGGACTCGCGAGTTCCAAAGGGATATTTCGTTTTCAGAGTTATATGGATACTCAATTTCAAAATTTTCTCAGCAATGGCTCTTTATATATATATATATATATATATATATATATATATATATATATATATATATATATATATGTATAGTATTAAACTTTGCCCTGGGATAGGACGCTTAATAGAAAGGCGTGTGTCTCATTTTTGTTGAAATCCCTAATTTTTTTAAAATTGCAAAAGTTCAAATTCTTTTGGGCGTCTTCCTGCAATTGCAATACTGAAGATAGATATTTTTTGTTTAATAAAACCTCTTCTTCAAAAGCAGATCTTTAAATAAGGTCATGTAGTATTTAAAAAAATGAGACTAGTTGAACGTAATTTGGCGTTCCTGTACAAAGTTCCTGTACTTCTTGTTCTGCAATATTGCAGTAGTCATGCGGCGTTGCCATACAATGAGAACGCCGCGACGTGGCAGTCTGAAATTCTGGGAATAATTTATTGTTCTTGGTCGGTGACATGAGTGGGATACGAATAGATCAAAGAAGCTACGTTGATTTAACGTTAATGTTACAATGTTTGCGCACGTTCAATAGAATAGTGCATTCAACTATGTTAAAGTTGGGACGAATATATAGAATGTATATATGACGGACATTGCATAATGACACCGTAATATTTTGTAAATATATTTTACACACCACGGTGAAACAGTGCTCAAATATTGAATTTGTGGTGATATATTTGCTTTCAAAGAATTTCAATTTCACACCAGATGCCACTACTAAACTAAAAAGTGTGATTGAACACGTAGTGATGGCTGAGAGGAAATTACGTGGTCCCTTTTATTTTAGTCAATCTAGAATGTTTGTCATTCCAAAGTAAAAACATGTTTTTCTAAATAGTTAAAAGGCAATCATTAATTAACAAAAGCAAACAGGTAATAATATTCTATTCCATGAAGTGATGTGGTGAATACAAAGGTATGAGAATAAATGCTACAAACCTCTAGGGTATGTAGATGGGTCCAAGATGACTTTTTGGTAAAGAACATGTGGTCCGTCCTTTAATCAAGTTGCACATATGTTATTTGCCGCTGAATATTGGGCAACTCCCAATGTACCAGTGTTCGACTTTTTGTCACAAAGATATTTCGGGTACCCACTGAACATTGGTGAATGCGAATTTGCCTATCAGGGGCAAAAGTTACCTGTGCAGATTTGACGTGTTAGAATGTTTGTTCACTTATTCATTGGCAAAAAAAAAAAAAAAGTCTTTGATTCCTCAAATGCGCTAGAAGTGTGTAGTCACACCTACATATTGAACAGTGTATTGATTGATTGTTACTTATTCCGGACACGTCAACTACTGAGGTTATTAGTCCCGTAAATGTAGTGCATGTTTTTCATCGTGAGGTGGCGGTTATCTTCTCCCACTGGATGGCGAGATCCGGCGCGGACCTACTGTCGACTAGCGGTGTTTCCCTCAATCAGGTATCTCCCCACAGCGGGGCACCGCCCCAGCCGGGACAAGTTCAAAGTCCCCGAACGGTCTCCCGCCATGTGTGGCAGTGTAGTGCATGTTAGTGTAAGTGTGTGTGTAAGGGGTGAGGATAGGACAAGGAAGATGAAGTGGTCCGTTTGTTAGGGTACTGCTCGGGCATTCGCGTAGTGTTGATCGGAGAAACCACGGAAAACTACCGATCAGAGCAGCCGGTCACTAGAATTCTCCTCCAGACAGCGACTGAATTCGACCTAGCTGAGAAGCTAGTGTCGAAAATCTTGTGACATGAGTTGATGCACTGAGCCACCGCTCCCGGTTTGACCAGTATAGGATTGACTAGAATGTGCAGTGGAGTGTAAAATGTTTAGAAGGGCGAAGTGCGGTGAGAGGATGAGAAGGCGGGAGGGTGATAGGGAGCGCAGCGCGTGTGAGGGATGGCGGCGGCGCTCTCCACGAAAAGTGAGCAGGCGGGGGCGGCGGAGGCGGCGGCGTGATGGATCGGCAGCGGCGCCTCGGGGTCGCTAAGTGATATTGTCGCATCCGCCCCACACTCCTGCGCGCCCCGCCTGCCATTATCTCCGGCGCCGCTGGCCCTCTTATCATCCGCCTACGCGCGCGCAAACTACCCCTCCACCTCCTCCTCCACCCCCACTCGCCGGCGGTGTTGCGAACTCGAGCTCTGGTGTCGCGTTGCCTCACGTTGCGACCCGCCCGCAAGTTGCGGCTGGAAATTCACCCAACCTGCTACTTTGAGGAAATGAAATAGTTTATACCATCAGTGAACTTCCTTACATTAAATACTTTCGAATAGTCGACAATTCGAAAAATAATTTTCTGTTCAGAAATCCTTTTTTCAAATTGTCGAGAAATATATATCGTTGTGGCCTTAAAATATTGAAAAAGTGCTTGCGACAGATTATCGCTGATCTTGTAACGATCTGGGTATGGGTACATGACGTCGCATGCGCTTCCACTTTCCCACACGTCTTCACCACGGCTGCCCCGGTTTCTTTCACATCCGCCCCTCCGTTCTTCCATTCACACACTTTTTCTTTGCTTGCGGTATCCCCTCTTGTTGAAAATGCATTAAATTGCAAATGTCCTCGTCGTAACATTTGAATTTGCAAATAGTGATTGCAAGTAATGCTCACGTTGTACAATTACTTGTACGTGCCCAGATCTCGCTTTCAAGGGCTACGCCATGTGTTTTCGTGGTCGAGCCGTAACAGATGAGGGATCACGTCTGTAATTATCACTACGTCCACCCTGAAGTGACTAAACGACATGTTTCTGAAGACATGTGTTCCAAGAGTGGAAGTGGCTTCCCAGAAGCGGTTGAAATGATCGTCGAGGCGAAGAGACCGACAAGGCGGGCGTGGGCGCCGAAGCTGTGACAGCAGGGTGCAGCCGGAGCAGCGTCGGTTCGGCTGAGGCTGCGCATTCGCATCAAGAATTAAATGCTGCTCTTGTACC